>JAVGWX010000018.1:27744656-28052156 GCA_036924085.1 Ariolimax columbianus | reverse complement strand
ACATCCTGAGAGTGTCAGATCTCTATCCACCGACGTTCAGGTTGGGTACTTGCACATGGATCAGAGTACTGCATATGAGATGCTTTCGCTGCAGGACGATCATAATGTATTCTGACTAAATGACCAAACACCTTGTTTTGTTAGATGTTAATGTAGATAATAATTGGGTTTGTCACTACTATCTGCCTCAGCGTGGAGTTGCGGATTCGGTCACGGATTATCTTTCAGGCTGCACCTCTCACACAACGCATCTCACAGCTCTTAATCTTACTCTTATGTGTTTCTTGCAAAGACTTTGATCAACATTGATCGAGATGGATATATATAGCGCATGAGCTGCATTGGTCAGCGACCAATAGCCGACTGCTAGCGTCAGGGCCAGCGAACCAGAGCTGCCAAGACCCTTCTACACCTCCACGCGGTGATCCTGGATAACAGGCTGCAGCAGGGCAGACTGGCTAAAGAGAAGGGATCGAAGAGGGGATGCTAACCCGGTACTCAAAAATGCTTGCTGAAGTCGGATGTGTTGGACCGAAAGGTGCAAATATCGCAGTCAAGCTGTAAACTACGACACAACGCATTCCGTTCTATGGACTACATTCTGCTACTTAAGCCCTTTCAGGGTTTGAGAGCGGGAAATTGAGAACGAACGAAGCCAAGCCACGAAGCCAAGCCATATGTGAACAACACAGAGAGGAACATGCTAGTTTTAGACCCAAACGATCATGCATAGACCAAATCTCCCCCTTAGAAAAATTGTAGCTGAATCTGTGGAATGCAATATCCCCTTATCATTATCGTCATTGCTTTGTGAAGGGCGGGAGACATTCCTTCATCGTCCATCACGCTTGAAAATCCTCAACAACTATGGTTTTCCATTTAAATAAAATTAATGTCCTTACAGCATTTTACACTTGATCCACAATGACCTCTGCTGATAAATCTGTGTGGTTCAATGTAAAAGTAAAGTAAAGTAAAGTAAAGTAAAGTAAAGTAACCCATAGCATTAGTGCCATAGGGGTGTGAGGTGTTAGCGACTTTACATTTCAAAGGCTCGGCTATATGAGGGTGGTAGCCATCTCCTCTCCCTCACCGCTTTTACTTCCCGGACTGAACCGGTACCCATTTAAGGCTGGGTAGACCCGGGAACCGGGGACGGCGTGGCCTAGTGGTTAAGTGGCACTGCTCACAATCTGAAGGTGCTGGGTTCGATCCCCATCACAGCACCGGCCTTTACTCCGGGGAAGCAAACCCTTAGAAAATGCAGGAGGAAGCAGACCCTTACATAAAATGCATGCTGAATTCGGATGCACTGGGCCGACAGGCGCAAAATAAAAACCACAGCGCAACGCACACCGCCTTGGGGATTCGAGAAAATAAGGCAAACGCAAATGAAAAAAATTTAAAAAAGACCCGGGAACCGTTGCGTTCTGAAAAAAACATGATTAACGCAAGGCTGCATTTTACCACCACTTTTATTTAGTGTAGCCGTGTACTGGGTAATGTGTAACTATGCCAAAAACAAACATTTATTCATGAAATGGACGGAAGCTAAGACCTCATAATATCTTCACTTTCACAGATGGCTTGGCTTTTCTTAGTACAAGTATTGAGGGATACATGAACAAATAGACAGACTGTGCCAACTGATAAGCCTGCAGATAAATGCTTAGAAAACAAAAATCTCGCAAACAAAGTCACTAATATCAAGGGGGTCAAGATACCTAGCAGTGCATGAGCTGTAGCGGCCAGCGATCCTAGGCTGACTGCTAGCGTCATGGCCAGCGACGCGGTGATCCTGGATAGCATAATGGAAAAGGGCATACTGGCTAAGGAGAAGGGATCGAAGAGGGAAGACTAACTCAGTTCCCAAAAATACCTACTGGAGTCGGATGTGTCGTTCCGAAAGGTGCAAATATCGCAGTCAAGCTGTAAACTACGACACAAAGCATTGCCTTCTCCGTACTACACCCTGCGATTTGGAAAGCCCTTTTCAAGGCTTGGTAGTGACAGTCTGAGGAACGAATGAAGAGAAGAACACGACTGATATCAGAATGGAAATATATTACAGAAGATAGAACATGTCAGATACTTGGGCAGTAAAATGGAACAGAACAAAGACACAGCAACTGGAATCTTCTCTAGGATCATCTTTGCATCATTTGCATTTAGACAATTAATAGATCAGATCATGTTAGGTCATCCCGTAACCGGTAAGGTCGTTGGAGCACACATGAAGACATCCTCACAACGCCACGCCACCCTTCTCTGTCAGCGGCCGCTGCATGTGCCTCTTCTGGTCGGAGATTGGTCCATTCTTTTATGTTGCTCTCCGACTTATTTTAAGACGGCCTCTTCGTCATCTGCCTTGCACCTTTCCGTGCAGGATTGTATTTGCAAAACCATTTGATCTCGATATGTGACCGTACCAAGCGAGTTTCCTTCTTTTGACAGTTGCCAAGAGGCCTTCAAAAGACCATATTGCTGTTGTATTTCTATCTCGTATTTCCTCATTTGTAACTCGGTCTTTGTACGTGACGTGTAAAAGTCTTCAGAAACATCTCATCTACAAGGCCTGTATCCTCCGCTGAAGGTCAGCTGTAACTGTCCATGTCTCACAAACTTAGAGGAATATTGACAGGACCAGTGTACGCATTAATTTGATTTTCGTGCAAAATGTTAACCGTTTATCTTGCCAGATTTTGTTAAGCCGTGCAAGCGCCGCTTTTGTCTGTGCTATTCTGGCCAACACCTCACATTTTGATCCATCATCACTGACAATCGAACCCAGATATGTAAAACGGTCAATTTACAATTAACAAGTAACAAGCAAATCGAAAACACTGAGAAAATACATCAGACTCAGGCTGTTCAACTCAACATCAACATGTGGACGGGTAAGCTTGAAAATTAACAAAACTCTTGAAAATAAGCTTCATTTTCACTGGGTGAGAATCCGAAACAAAAGATTAATGGTCACCTTACTTCCCTTGAAATGAAATAACAGCGGTTACTTCCCCCGAGCTTACCAAGGAAGAAGCTACACTAGTTCGAAAGCATTTTCTACTTCCCGGAATGTGGCCAGCATTCGCAATGAAGTACAATATTATTTTTTGGATCTGTGACAGGATTCCTTGACACTTAATTTGTTTGATGAAAAGAGAAGAGGAGCAGACACAAATCTTCAGGCTCAGAAGGGGACATAGCAGACTTAAGGCCCAGCTCCATAGAATGGTTTCCAGAGACACCGTTACTAGCGATTGTGGAGCACCCACGCAAACACTAGAACATATCCTGCAAAATTGTCCCACTTGAGAAGACCAAAGAGAGGCAGTCTGGCCTCTGGAAGCGGCAATGCTCGTAAAGCGTTATAGGCTCCTGAACAGGGTTAGAAGTAGCATGCTAGTAGTATTATCAAATAAAATAAAATGCTTCAGAAACCACCGCTTCAATGACACACACTTTACTTTAATTTAGCACAGACTTCCTGTAAGCCATGGGGGTCCTTGTCTTCAAAACGGTTATTAAAATAAAAAATGTATTATGAATGATGCGTGCCCCCCCCCCCCCCCCCCCCCTCAAGCCCCGTCGTCCGATCACAAAGTTACGCCATGATATTGTATGTATCCTGCCAGGGCATCAACTTCACTGGATGTCTTACCTTTGCGAGTTTTGTGTATGTCAAGGTCATATTTAATGTCAACCTTCATACGGGAACTTTCAGGTTAAAATTAGATGTGCTGCAGACACACCACATATAAATGTCAACAATACAAGAGACAGGTACGTGGGACGGGAACGTGTCAGACACATTTTCCAAACCTGCCGCTTGTTTAAAAAAAATTTATTTTAAATTTCATTTACGAGAATGGTTAAAGCAGTGGCGTACACTAAAGTAGAGTTGGGATAGAGAATTAATCCGCCCCCGGGCACCAGTCAGGAGAAAGGGGGTGCAATCGGAATACATTTGAAGCTGTATTTTGTTCTATTACCCTTTCAGAAATTATATATATACGAGGCGTGTTCAAGTGAAACGGAACCAAACTGCAACAAGTTAAGATACCTACCATGCTAATGATGACGTCACTTCTGATGTAAACAGCACAGTAGCGGTCTCTGTAGTCAAGAGGTTAATTAAGGCACTCGCCTCTCACAGTGATAAACAGAAACGGTGGGCGATCGAATTCCGCAAGTTTCAAGCGACCCCTGGTCTCACGGAAGGTAAGACCAGAGTGCCTGCATCCCGAGTTACCTCCAGTCGTCTTGACCAATAGTATTGCCACTGATCCAATGTAACTCGAGATAAGTGTGAGATTGATGACCAGCGCATTCACTTCCTCACTATAATCCAAAAACAGCGCACATCACATTATTTAGGCAAATCCGTCTGATGTTGTGGGCCATCATCGCTTGCGATGGACAATAACTTTAAACAGCACATACTAACCGTCAAGTTTGCAAAAGGTTATTTTCCTCCGACTCATAGTTTCCTTAGCAGATCTTTGAAAACATGGCAGGTGTGATACGGCTTCCGTCCAGAGTTGATCAGCGAACGGAAATTAAGTTTCAAACAGCTGACATTTGACATTCACCACAGAATGCAGGCAGTGTATGGTGACAAAAGTGGGGCGAACGTAAGCTCGGGTGACGGTCCACCCGAATTGTTTCATGAACTTTTGGCGATTGCGTCTTCTAACAATATGAATCACCGTTCGCTGATCAACTCTGGACTGATTCCGTATCACACTCATCATGTTTTCAACGGTCTGCTGAGGAAACTATGAGTTGGAGGAAAATGAAATTTGGCAAATTTGACGGTTGGTATGTGCTGGTTACATCAAAAATGACGTCATCATGCGCATCGTATGTATGGTTACTTGGTGCAGTTAGCTCCGGTTTCATTTGATCACGTCTCGTGTGTGTGTGTGTGTATGTATGTATGTGTGTGTGTGTGTGTGTGTGTGTGTGTGTATATATATATATATATTTATATATATATATATAGCGGGCAGAGTTCCGACGCAACATAAAGCTAGCCTCTCGACACATCACCAACATAAAGCTAGCCTCGACACATCATAAAGCTAGCCTCTCGACACATCACCAACATAAAGCTAGCCTCGACACATCACCAACATAAAGCTAGCCTTTCGACACATCACCAACATAAAGCTAGCCTCTCGACACATCACCAACATAAAGCTAGCCTCGACACATCACCAACATAAAGCTAGCCTCTACACATCATAAAGCTAGCCTCTCGACACATCACCAACATAAAGCTAGCCTTTCGACACATCACCAACATAAAGCTAGCCTCTCGACACATCACCAACATAAAGCTAGCCTTGACCCATCACCAACATAAAGCTAGCCTCGACACATCATAAAGCTAGCCTCTCGACACATCACCAACATAAAGCTAGCCTCTCGACACATCACCAACATAAAGCTAGCTTCTCGACACATCACCAACATAAAGCTAGCCTCGACACATCGCCGAACTCCACCATGCCATTCCCTGCCTGAAAGCACATGATGGGTGGCAAACTATTTCTAGGCCAGAAATGGAGGAGACCATAAAGGAGTATATATATTATATAAAGGGACCTAGGGGTTATAATAGATCATACAGGAAAGGTGAGTGAGCAAGTTAAGGTAGCAGTGAAAAAGGCAAATGCAATGTTAGGTATGATAAAAAGAAATATTAAACATAAAAGCAAGGAAGTGATCGTCAAACTGTATAAAGCTTTAGTTAGACCTAGATTGGAGTACTGTGTACAGGTGTGGAGTTCTTATCATAGAGGGGATATAAACATGCTAGAAAGAATACAAAAAAGAGCGACAAAGATGATAGTGGGATTCCAGAATTACAGTTATGAGGAACGACTCAGAAAAACCGGCCTACAGTGCCTCGAAGAGAGAAGAATTCGTGGTGACTTAATTCAGGTTTATAAGATGATCAGAGGAATGGATAAATTAGACTATAACACGTTTTTTAAAATACAGCCACCTACAATAACACAAGGGCATAGCTACAAGCTGACTAAAGAGAGGTCCAGATTAGATATTAGGAAATATTTTTTTAGTCAGAGAGTGGTGTCTGCTTGGAATACATTGCCAGGGGAGGTAGTGGAGGCAGGGACAGTTAATGCATTTAAGAATAAACTGGATGCGCATAGCTTTTAGAGCAAGGTGATGTAAATGTAACTGGTTGTATACAGACTCTGCATGGTCTTCTAAACCAGTATAAAGACGTTAAGTTAAGTTAAGTTAATTATTGCACCGAACTATTCAAGTCAGTTGACCATACATCCATCACTTTCACCCCTTCCAAACTTCCTACCCGCAGTAATCCGCCACACCATTGAGAATATTTGACCTAGGAAATCACCGGGAGTATATAACATCACTGCAGATGATCTCAAAGTATATGGACTACCACTTCATCTAGCCTTAGCTATTATCTATACAACATACCTCCACACAGGAACAGTACCTACAGCATGGTGTAACTCCAAAACAATACTTCTACATAAAAAGAGAGACAGGAGAACTATTGAAACTACATTCCAATTACGCTTCTTCCTGTAACCTAAAAACTCTTTAAAATATATACTCGCTAGGATCCGTCACCTTTTCAAGGCCGTGCATCGAGCACAATGGACCACATCTCAACCTGCTGCCGCCTAATTGAGACTGCCGGAGAGTTCCAAACACCCTTGATCTTCACCTTTTCCGATTACAAGAAGGCATTTGACTCGGTAGAGCCACTCTTCGTCTGGCCCTCTCTGCAGAAGCGAGTCATCGTTCCCGGCTATGTCAGAATTCTTGCTAACTGCTACACAGACTGTACGATCCCCCTACAGTAATTCTAAAGACCAGTAACAGTATCTGTCCAGAAAGGTGTTAGCCAGGGGGATCCTATTTCACCAAGTCTCTACTCCTCATGTCTGGAGTCTATCGTCAATCAATGCAACTGGACGCCCTTTGGCATCAACATCAATGGCAAGCACTTAGCCACCTCCGCTTCATACATGACATAGTGCTCATCACAGAAACAGTCAAAGGCGCCAACCAGATGGTAGCTTTGCTTCACAAAGTAGGGAGAAAACCGGGTCTCGAGATGAACACCTCCAAGACAAAAGTAATGCGTAACAGTTTCGCTACAAATGACTCAGTCATCCTCGATGGCGATAATCTAAAGCACGTAGAGGAGTATATCTACCTGAGACGCTTATTGAACATGCCGAACGATCTAAACCCAAAACTAACAAGACGTCATCTGGGCGGCTTTCTCGTCCATAAAGATGGCACTAGACCATACCCACGACCAAAGTCTGCGCGCCTCTCTATTCAACCACAGTTCTACCTCCAATGTGCCATGCCACAGAAACATGGGCTCTTTCAAAATAAATGGACTTCAAACTCAGTGACCCAAGCCTCCCTCGAGAGACGCATGATCGGCCTCCCCCTCCACAACCAACGTTTGAAAGTCTTCACAACACTGACCTACGGCAAATGTCATTGGTGAAGGATGCAGTTGCCCAGGCAGACAAGGCAAGCCATTGCTGGGCTGGTCACCTGCTTCGGAGAACTGATGATTGTTGGAGTACAACGACAGAAGACGACCACGGGGAAGACCACCTACAAGCTGGCATGACTCCCTTGAACTCAGAAACATCATCCACGATGCTACAGACGGGAAACTTATCACCCCCTGGTCCCCAGTGGCCCAAGATAGAAGCCAATGGAAACGAAGTTGGGACCCGCAGAGGCGTAACCGCCTCTGAAAAAGGAGTCATCCAGTAATCTAGGAAGTAATATATATATATATGTACATTCGACATGCGAAGAACCTTCACAAATTCAATCTGGGCTGCCTAAGAAAACTGCTGAACATAAAATGGCAATATAGGATCACAGAAGTAGAAGTTCTTTCTCGGGCTGGCATGACAAGCATCCACACAACTCTGTTCAAATCGCAGCTTAGATGGACTGACCATGTCGACCGTATGTCAAATGAGCGGCTTCTAAAGAAATGTTCTGTGGCGAGATTGAGCCAGGCAAGTGAGCTCGCGATGGCCAAATAAAACGTATTTATAAAACTTGGAATTTGATAGTTTGTGTTTCCTGTCACTGAATGTTCATGATCAGCTGATCTAAAATGTCCGCCAAGTTAAGCAATTATTTTATTCCAAGCTTCATCACTAAAGCAAGTCACAAGATCATGTTTCTCTTGAACTTTCAGAAATACGTTAATTTCATCTTTCAGCAAAGACGCGAATCACAACATTTTGTACATACAACCAAGGTACAGCATGGTAGAAAGAAAGACAAACTTGCAATCATCTACGCCTTTGAAGAATTCTTTAAAATTACGAGTATTGCGATCTCCAAACTTTAATGTAATTCGCAATTTTGATTAGAGAATCGAGTTTCTCAGGCAGAGTAACTGGGAGAATCTTTCTGGCAAGATTATATCTGTGAATCATGCAGTGAATACTTGGGGAGCCAGTTCTTCCCTTTGTCTGAAAGCCCGACCTTGACCCTAACAGAGCTCGTGCTGCATATGTAAAACACCCACAGACTTATCTCCATTGTAGTCCTCGAGTTAAAAAACAACAATATATATGAACATTCTCCATTACATGTTCACCTTTTGTAGTAGTTTTACGTCCACTGCAACACAATATCTCTTCTTTGATGTCATGTAAATGAATAAATTTCACGAAGTTAAGAAGAGAAGATGCACTACCGTTAGTTGATTCATCAGCTGGAAAAAAGAAAAAAAACCACGGAGAAGCTTGGATCTCATTCAAACTTGCTCTTTCATGTCTGCTCTTATATCTGAAATGCAACCTCTCAATAATGTTATTGGGCAGAGATATTTGTCGTATCTTTACCTCACTGGCTTTTCCAAGAATAATCTTTACCATCTTCAACATGCTGGGTTTCTGCTGCTTCTTTTTCGTCTTATTCGTCTGCTTCTTTTTCGTCTTATTCGTCTGCTTCTTTTTCGTCTTATTCGTCTGCTTCTTCTTCCTCTTCTTTTTCGTCTTCCTCTTCCGCGTTCCTGAAAAGAACGTTGAGACATTGTGTAGTAGTTTACAGAGAGACGGCGGTAACTGCAGCTTTCCGCCCGACACATCTTTTTAAAACTGGGATTTTTAGGGTTCCTAGTTTACCTTCCCTCTACGATTCCGATCCCTTAGCCTGACTGTACAAGTGCAGCCTGTTTCCAGGACGGGCATCTGGAGATGAAAAAAGGTCTTGGCCAGCTGTAGTTCGATGAACCTGATATAGGCAGTCAGTGATGAACCTGATATAGGCAGTCAGTGATGAACCTGATATAGGCAGTCAGTGATGAACCTGATATAGGCAGTCAGTGATGAACCTGATATAGGCAGTCAGTGATGAACCTGATATAGGCAGTCAGCGATGAACCTGATATAGGCAGTCAGTGATGAACCTGATATAGGCAGTCAGCGATGAACCTGATATAGGCAGTCAGCGATGAGCCTGATATAGGCAGTCAGTGATGAACCTGATATAGGCAGTCAGCGATGAACCTGATATAGGCAGTCAGCGATGAACCTGATATAGGCAGTCAGCGATGAACCTGATATAGGCAGTCAGCGATGAACCTGATATAGGCAGTCAGTGATGAACCTGATATAGGCAGTCAGTGATGAACCTGATATAGGCAGTCAGTGATGAACCTGATATAGGCAGCCAGTGATGAGCCTGATATAGGCAGTCAGCGATGAACCTGATATAGGCAGTCAGTGATGAGCCTGATATAGGCAGTCAGTGATGAACCTGATATAGGCAGTCAGTGATGAACCTGATATAGGCAGTCAGTGATGAACCTGATATAGGCAGTCAGCGATGAGCCTGATATAGGCAGTCAGTGATGAACCTGATATAGGCAGTCAGCGATGAACCTGATATAGGCAGTCAGCGATGAACCTGATATAGGCAGTCAGCGATGAACCTGATATAGGCAGTCAGCGATGAACATGATATAGGCAGTCAGCGATGAACCGCTGGCTGCTGTCAGCTGATTCAATGATGCACCTTTGTCCTCACACGCTGGAGCTACGGAGTTCGTGCTTTGTGCGACGTTTTCGGCAGGCGACATACCGTTCCATATGAGACAGAACCATATGGGGCGACTAACTACGATGAAGTCAAGCCCTCGCCTTTAACCATTGTATACAGGGTTTAATTAGCATTTCTCCAATCATGCAATTTTGTTCTTCTTCAATTTTCAATATGACTTCGCTTCTGTTTGTCCTTTGTCGCTGAAATATTCCTCTAGGATCAAGTCTGTGATGTCTGAACTGGGACGATGAGGCTAACGTCTGGTCAGGCAAAACATACTGGTCAGACAATGTTAGCCAGGGTCAGGCAAAACACACTGATCAGACAATGTTAGCCAGGGTCAGGCAAAACACACTGATCAGACAATGTTAGCCAGGGTCAGGCAAAACACACTGATCAGACAATGTTAGCCAGGGTCAGGCAAAACACACTGATCAGACAATGTTAGCCAGGGTCAGGCAAAACACACTGATCAGACAATGTTAGCCAGGGTCAGGCAAAACACACTGATCAGACAATGTTAGCCAGGGTCAGGCAAAACACACTGATCAGACAATGTTAGTCAGGGTCAGACAAAACACACTGATCAGACAATGTTAGCCAGGGTCAGGAGAAATATACTGGCCAAGACCATCACCTGACGGGTGCATGAGGTTAATGTCTGGTCAGGCAAAACATACTGATCAGACAATGTTAGCCAGGGTCAGGAGAAATGTACTGGCCAAGACCATCACCTGACCTTCTCGTTGGTCGTCCTGGAAACGGGCTGTTGTCGAGGACAACAGTCTGGCTAACAAGGTGAGGTTCGACGTGATCTCCGTAGTAGTGAACGACACGCAGATGAAGCCAAGCATAGCACAACCACCTGAAGGTCCCCTGTCCACCTTCATCAGCACACTCGAGATGTGAGGAAAGCTACTGCAACCCGTTACATAACGCCCTTTTCAGGGCGCACATAAGAATAACCTTCTCATTGTGGACATTCGAAACAACAACAACAACAACTTGACAACAACGTACAGTATCAGAATACATTTCGTGGCAGTGACTACGTATTTGAGGTGGATGTCTGGAATCAGAGACGAACAAGACCCTGACAGACAGACGCAGGACTGCATGATAAGTATCATTAGTTCATTTCTCTTCCAGTTGTAGTTTTAGTTTAGAAAGGAAGGAAACCTGGTTGTATAGTGATCCAAGTGAACAAGTCCTGAAAACATATCACCGTCCTCACACCTGCGTACTGTACAACCAACGTTGAAATTAGATGATGTTAGAGTAAAACAGAAGCTAAGGTATTAATATCCACAATGTAGCAACTGTCTCCCTGCTGTAACAGTTGCTGGAAAATAAAGATTAATTTAATTGTACTTGTTGCTGTTGTTGTTTGCGAATGCCCACAATGAGTAGGTTGCTCTTTTATGCTTCCCTGAAAAGGGCATTAAGTGGCATCGGTTATATTGAGCTGTTGTGTAGTGTGACTCTGCCATGAATCGCTGATTGGTCCCAGGAACCAGGATATAACAAACAATGTGAATCTGTTATAGACTGCAAATTGGTACAAGAGTTATATGATTGATGAAGATAGATAGGATAAGGAAGTGAAAAGGATAGAACAAAACAGGTGACCCTGCCACAGTGAGGACATTAGCAATTGGGGGAGGTAACATTTGGAAGTTGATCAATGACCGCCTTTTGAACGACGACACTGCGATCGATGAAACAGTATTGTAAGATTATTAAATCATTTGTGAATGCATCATAGAGAGGCCCCAAATAATACGGAGCCGGAGTGTGTAAAACCAGCAAGCTACAGAAACAATCAGTATCTGCTCGCTTCACCATTTGCTGAGGGAGAATGAGCACCTATGGGTCTGTCTGAGTGCAATGACATCGTCTCTTAACAGAATACTTACTTTGTTATTTCTAATCCTTTGGCTTTCTATCCTTGTGTCCGCCATCTAAATGTAGCTGTTTGCATAAATAGCTTTTGAGCAGCTGAGTGGTAGAACACATCTTGGAGCAAACTTACTTGTTTCGTTCACTTCCACCCAGGTGCAATTAAGTACCTAACTAACCCTTAGGAAAGACTCGAAACTAGTCACGTCATCAATATGAAAAATGTGAGACCTTGTACAATGATACGTTTCTACCATTTCGTCTTCATCAGGAGTGTCTTATTATTTGAATGACGTTTTCTCCTTTTCCATAACCCTTATATCTATAACCCTTACTTCTATAACCCTTACATATATAACCCTTACATCTATAACCCTTAATTATATAACCCTTACATCTGTACCGATATGATGTTTGACGGCAATGTATTATATACGACTTGATGTTTGACGGTAATGTATTATATGCGACTTGATGTTTGACGGCAATATATTATATGCGACTTAATGTTTGACGGCAATGTATTATATGCGACTTAATGTTTGATGGCAATGTATTATATACGACTTGATGTTTGAGGGTAATGTATTATATGCGACTTGATGTTTGACGGTAATGTATTATATACGACTTGATGTTTGAGGGTAATGTATTATATGCGACTTGATGTTTGACGGTAATGTATTATATACGACTTGATGTTTGACGGCAATGTATTATATACGACTTGATGTTTGAGGGTAATGTATTATATGCGACTTGATGTTTGAGGGTAATGTATTATATGCGACTTGATGTTTGAGGGTAATGTATTATATGCGACTTGATGTTTGACGGTAATGTATTATATGCGACTTGATGTTTGAGGGTAATGTATTATATGCGACTTGATGTTTGACGGTAATGTATTATATGCGACTTGATGTTTGACGGCAATGTATTATATGCGACTTGATGTTTGAGGGCAATGTATTATATGCGACTTGATGTTTGACGGCAATGTATTATATGCGACTTAATGTTTGACGGCAATGTATTATATGCGACTTGATGTTTGACGGCAATATATTATATGCGACTTAATGTTTGACGGCAATGTATTATATGCGACTTAATGTTTGATGGCAATGTATTATATGCGACTTGATGTTTGAGGGTAATGTATTATATGCGACTTGATGTTTGAGGGTAATGTATTATATGCGACTTGATGTTTGAGGGTAATGTATTATATGCGACTTGATGTTTGAGGGTAATGTATTATATGCGACTTGATGTTTGAGGGTAATGTATTATATGCGACTTGATGTTTGAGGGTAATGTATTATATGCGACTTGATGTTTGAGGGTAATGTATTATATGCGACTTGATGTTTGAGGGTAATGTATTATATGCGACTTGATGTTTGAGGGTAATGTATTATATGCGACTTGATGTTTGAGGGTAATGTATTATATGCGACTTGATGTTTGAGGGTAATGTATTATATGCGACTTGATGTTTGAGGGTAATGTATTATATGCGACTTGATGTTTGAGGGTAATGTATTATATGCGACTTGATGTTTGACGGTAATGTATTATATACGACTTGATGTTTGAGGGTAATGTATTATATGCGACTTGATGTTTGAGGGTAATGTATTATATGCGACTTGATGTTTGAGGGTAATGTATTATATGCGACTTCATCTAGCTATAACGAGTGCAGCGACATGCAATGGGAAGTGATGTAGAGAGTGACCAAGCTTATGAGATGAAAACAGAGGCGAAGTGAGGATGTCCCGTGTGAACAATTCTCTTCATGTCACGGACTGGCTGATGTGATAGACCCGTGTGAAGTAAGGATGTCCCGTGTGAACAATTCTCTTCATGTCACGGACTGGCTGATGTGATAGACCCGTGTGAAGTAAGGATGTCCCGTGTGAACAATTCTCTTCATGTCACTGACTGGCTGATGCGATAGACCACGGATTAAACAAAATAGAAATATTTAGTGTGTTGAGTCAGTCAAGAAGATGGACTGAACATTTATTTACATTAAAAAAACATCAGTCTTAGTCTTTGTTTTAGTCGACCAATACTTCTACACTGACGAAGGCGTCTGTGCAGGTCTTTGTTTTAGTCGACCTATACTTCTACAGTGGCTAAGGCTTCTGTGCAGGTCTTTGCTTTAGTCGACCTGTACTTCTACAGTGGCTAAGGCTTCTGTGCAGGTCTTTGTTTTAGTCGACCTGTACTTCTACAGTGGCTAAGGCTTCTGTGCAGGTCTTTGTTTTAGTCGACCTGTACTTCTACAGTGGCTAAGGCTTCTGTGCAGGTCTTTGTTTTAGTCGACCTGTACTTCTACAGTGGCTAAGGCTTCTGTGCAGGTCTTTGTTTTAGTCGACCTGTACTTCTACAGTGGCTAAGGCTTCTGTGCAGGTCTTTGTCTTAGTCGACCTGTACTTCTACACGGACGAAGGTTTCTGTCCAGGTCTTTCTCTTAGTCGACCAGTACTTCTACACTGACGAAGGTTTCTGTGCAGGTCTTTCTCTTAGTCGACCTGTACTTCTACACGGACGAAGGTTTCTGTGCAGGTCTTTCTCTTAGTCGACTTGTACTTCTACACTGACGAAGGCTTCTGTGCAGGTCTCAGCTGTCGGTGTGAGCTGGTTGTAGCCGAGAGGAAGATTTACTGCTTAGCGGGCCAGGCTCGAGCAGCTTATTACTCCGCTGCGTTGGAACAAGCCCTGCAGAGGATTGTTAACCGATGTGCGAGTCCATTTTAATATACAATTAAACACTAGAGCAAGATAGACGCGCAGCCTGCTAGGCGCCATCTTTGCTGCTCTTAAAAAAACCCACCTGACCATGACCGGTGTTATGCCAAGTCACACAGTCGCTGCTAACGAGATGCTCTCTGTGGGACAGTGAGGCTAATCTTGACCTTGTCATTCACAAATACCTCAGCGGGCCACCCAGGACAGTGGGGCTAATCTTGTCCTTATCATTCACAAAGACCTCAGTGGGCCACCCAGGACAGTGGGGCTAATCTTGACCTTATCATTCACAAAGACCTCAGCGGGCCACCCAGGACAGTGGGGCTAATCTTGACCTTATCATTCACAAAGACCTCAGCGGGTCACCCAGGACGGAAGTAATGACAAGAGTTAAATTTAAAATGAAAAAATATGGAAGTCGGAAAGACGTAGACACTTCAGAAACACTTTAAAGCTGGTAGGACGTAATGATATTCACCAGGTGCGACATATTCTCATTGCCGTAGTGACGCTATTACTTTTGTGTTAACACACAGAGAGATTATTTTATTCTAGAATAATTAGCCCACACTACTAGTCGCTCACAGTGTGGTAGTGACATATTTACGGCCATGTCACACTGAGAGGTTCTTGAATTCCAGAATGGTTTCACCAAACTGTTGGTCGCTGACCCAATGACTGTGATATTAATCTCGATTCTGTCACATAAACATTGCCATTTGCTGGAAGTTATTCTTGAGCATTCTTTCATTCACCTTTCATACTCAAATGAAATCAATGTTGTTTCTCTTTACCTCCAGAAAATAAGCACAGTAAGTATCCACTTCTTTATTATCCTTGATTCACTGTAAGCTTCAACAGTCACACATTTAGGATTCTCTTTCTCTCATTGGAGCATAGCAGTGGCATAGAGGAAGAGCTCAAACTCATCTCTGTAGAGGAATCGGAGCGATCCCTTTATTTCATATTGACCCAGCTGTAAATTGCTACCTAGTTTACTGTCAGCGAATGAAATGTGGTATGTGATCTGGCATCCCTACCTCAAGACAAGTAGATACAAAAAATATGTCGTTCGGTAAGACATTTAATTTATTCCAAGACAATTTTGTTTTTATTTTTTTACGGGCACAAACGCGACGAACTTCGGTACAAAATGTTTTGAAACTGCATCGCGGCTAGGAGTAAATACGATTATGAGTGAGTAAAATAGAGCTTCATTACTATGTAGCATGTCCTATTGCAGAGCGTCGCTCCCATCACAGCCCAGCTGAAAGACACTCGATGTGTTGTCAAATCTCCAGAGTCATGCCCAAAGCAATCATTGACATCGTGGGGACATCGCCTTCTTGGTCTGTCTCTGCCGTTTTTGCCCACCACCATCGCCTTCTTGGTCTGTCTCTGCCTCTCTTGCCCACCACCATCGCCTTCTTGGTCTGTCTCTGCCTCTCTTGCCCACCACCATCGCCTTGTTGGTCTGCCTCTGCCTTTATTGCCCGCCCCCATCGCCTTTTTGGTCTGCCTCTACCTCTCTTGCATTGCACCATTACCTTCCATTACCTTTCTCTTAAGTCCGCTGTGTCCATTGATGTGGCTAAAGTATTTAAATGTTATGTTCATGATGGCATTTATGAAGCAGTTCTCCTCTATGCCCAACTTTTGTCGAGTGATTACATTCTTCTTGTATCAGTCCATGCTGTTCTCAGGACTCTTCTATAACATTTCGACTTGAAAGGCACGATTTTTCTTTTTTTAGATTTTGGTAACTGTCTATGTTTCGCAACCGAATGCTGCCACGGGAGAAACACATGTTCTCAAAATTCTCACTTTTGTTTATTTGCTGGTATTGTGCCAACATGTTCTCAGGTTGTGTAGCCTCTGGTGTTCTGACATAGTTTCCTCAGGTTGTGTAGCCTCTGGTATTCTGACATAGTTTCCTCAGGTTGTGTAGCCTCTGGTATTCTGACATAGTTTCCTCAGGTTGTGTAGCCTCTGGTATTCTGACATAGTTTCCTCAGGTTGTGTAGCCTCTGGTATTCTGACATAGTTTCCTCAGGTTGTGTAGCCTCTGGTATTCTGACATAGTTTCCTCAGGTTGTGTAGCCTCTGGTATTCTGACATAGTTTCCTCAGGTTGTGTAGCCTCTGGTATTCTGACATAGTTTCCTCAGGTTGTGTAGCCTCTGCATTGTCATTGCCAATCTTCTTCTGATTTTCTTTGAGCAGTCGTCATGGTGGTTAATTCTGGTACTCTAATTTCGTGACATGTTCCATTTTCGTATCCCAAAATTAAATTGTATGTCCACTTCTGTTTTTTTTGTGTGGTTAGTTATTATCTTTGCTTTTTTATGTTTACGTAGAAGCTTTGATCTTCGCTGCATCTGCTAGTTAGAATATAACATATGTTTACATAATAGTAGATATAAAAAAATACTTTTAGCTGTAACAACATTTGAATGACCTGTCCAGTATCCGTCAAAATTGGAGGCTAACAGGTGGCACTAGTAGATGTTAGAGTAAACAATGTCAGCTCCCTAGGTTGATTAACGGGTCGCACTAGTAGGTTGGTTGGAGTAAACAATGTCAGCTCCCTAGGTTGGTGGGACGTTGGTTAACGGGTGGCACTAGTAGAGGTTAGAGTGAACAATGTCAGCTCCCTAGGTTGATTAACGGGTCGCACTAGTAGGTTGGTTGGAGTAAACAATGTCAGCTCCCTAGGTTGGTGGGACGTTGGTTAACGGGTGGCACTAGTAGAGGGAGTAAACAATGACAGCTCCCTAGGTTAGTGGGAATGTTGGTTAACGGGTCCAATTAGTAGAGGGAGTAAACAATGACAGCTCCCTAGGTCAGTGGAACGTTGTTTAACTGGTGGCACTAGTAGAGGAGGAAGTAAACAATGTCATCTGGAGAGCGGCCATGTCAAGTTAAATAAAAGCATTTACAAAGCCGAGGCCTAATACATATACGTATTTAACACTTCATCATTGACAACGGTGACTGCTACAGGATTCTCGTGACCTGTGGTTATTTGCCTTACATCATTTTTAATTCTGCACTGATTAATTGTCAGAGCAGTGTACATCTCTCTCTCTCTCTCTCTCTCTCTCTCTCTCTCTCATTATACCTGTTTGTATCAATTCATCCATTCATTCATCCATCATTCCATCCATACATCACCCAAACCCATACACACATCCATCCATTCATTCATCCATCCATCCATCTATCCGCTCACCCACTCATCCTTCAACGCATTGACCCATCAACCTATCAAAAACGAGTCCATCCGTCCATCTCTCCACCTGCCTCTCTGTGTGTCTGTATGTATGTCTGCCTGTCTCTATCTCTCTCACCTTATTGTCCCTATTCTCTATTCTCTATCTCTCTTTCTCTCTCTCTCTCTCTCTCTCTTTCTCTCAAATACATATACTTTAAGCGTCTCGTTTCTCTGTACTCTCAACATTCAGTACAGAATACAAAATAAACGAGTTACAACATGAACTATTGGGGTGATCAAGGACATCTCAATGTTCGCCGCTCACTACTAGCTAAGGTATAACAAAACAAAAAGAAAACACAGACGAGTAAAGCTCACAAACATGAACATGGCCTGTCAAACCACCAACTATAAATGGACTATCCACTAACAAAAAAACTACTGATTATATCAACAATAATGTCAAAGAATATGTTGTAAGGATATCAACTTTTGTTATTTCGCTGTTTATGTATTCGTGGATTTATCAAATTAAACAAAGGAAGTTGCATAACAAACACTGAGGTATGTGATGCAGTGTTAAAGACTTCACTGTAAGGTGTCTCAGCTGGAGAGGTAAAGGTGACCGGTCCACTTTCTCGCTTGTTTGTCTTACAAATGCCAAAGAGATACATTTAGTCAACGATGCTAGTAATTAACTACTAGAAGCTTCATTGTTTCGAGACATCCGATTTGATGAGACCCAGTTCGCTTACTCTCTTACTGTCTTCTATAATAACCAATAATGTATCCATTTACACATGGAAACCACGAAACGAACCCTGTACCTTCTCATTAGAAGCATATGCACTAACATTGCTGTAAGAGCTCTACATACATGTTCTGGGGTCTTGCCGTGTTGTAATTGTGTTCTAGTTAGTTCTCCATACTAGTTGTAGATAAAAGAAGTTCAAAGCAAGGTATGCAGTAGATGTGGTGTGTTTGACATATCTTTACATAATCTACATAAATTGTGTACAAGTTGGAAGAAGGAATATCGTTTTGGATATTTAAATTCGAACTATTAATTACGTTTAAAGTTTTAAAAATAAAGTCTGCTAAGATATGTATTTTTAAACTTATTAAGGGTTGCAGCCACATAAAATGAAAAAAAATTAAAGAAGCCAAGAGTTGTTTTCTCCTGAATGTTGTATAAAAAAAAAAGTCGCAAGAGAGAACCTGCCTTGGGCGTCTCCCCTCTAGCTAGGGGTAATTTAATACAGCCTAGAAAGAGTGATCTATGGCCCTGCAGCAGATCAACATGAATGTACATGTTGCGAGTATGCACGTAGGATGTAAGGTTATAATTTTCCACCCGACCAAATTCTTTTGCTCGCTTTCGTCCTATTTACTTGACATATGGGGAGGATCCAGCACTTACACCAATCTACTTGTGTAAGATCGCATCTTACACTGAGCTGAACCTTGAACCTACATGGAGGCGTCCAAGTCGCGGAACAGACTAGGCAAGTGGGTTTTAAATGAGTTTATTTTTCATTTTTGCAATACAAATCAATTACAGTAATGAAATTGAAATATTAACTGAAACTTGCATATACTCATATCCCTACACACCTTCTTGCAACCGCATTTCCATTCAAGTGAAACAAAATTGTAATTGTACACATAGTTTCGATATACCAATCTTTGGTATTGACAAAATACTAATTCACATAAATTTTTTTTTTCATTTTTTTTTTCAACAAAGATTATACATTGTGTATAGCTCAAATACCATTTTTTGGCATTGCAGTATATACAGTTTGCAATGTTTATATTTACACTCATGCACCCACACACCCACACATACCACAAAAAGAGCATAAATTTGTAATGGTTACAAATTATTGCAATAATTTTATAATTTTAATTTTTGTGAAAATATATAAGTGAATATTTGTGTAGTGTAAATTATCTGTTGGAAAACTGCTTTGTTTCTGCATGTCCATATTAAGTATCTGAAATCTGATAGTAGTGTCAATAGTCTAATCTGGGTGTTTCTGTCTGTTTTAGGGATGGTGTTTAGCATAATTGCTCTGTACATGTTTACTTTAATCTGTGTGTGTTTATTTATTGTTTGTCTGATTGTTGCCAATGTATCTGATATAATCCCACACTGATAAAATAAATGGTCTTCTGTTTCTTGAATGTGCTGTCTACATAATTTGCATTTATACGTTTTTGTTTTAGATAGATGTGCTATTTTGTATTGAATTGGTGTTATGTTAAATACAAATCTATATGTTACTTCTTTAGTTTTAGGTGATATTTTTAATGCGTGTAAGCTAGTATATATATTTGTATAGTCAGTAATAAATTAATTATTATATCCTTTTTATTCTATTTTTAAGGGGAGGGGGGGGGGGGGTGGGGTTCTGGAGACTGCACTAAAGTTTTATAAATAATTGTAGTTTCTTGTTTAATTAACTGTTCATTATTTTAAATATACCAAATACATTCTTTATAAAAAAGGGGGCATGTTTCCAAAAAAGTGTGGCGTATTATTATTTAGTTTACAAATTTTAATAATTCTGAGCCCTACATAGTAGTGCGCTAGTGGGTACTCTGTTGGATTTTCCACTATTTGGCCTATAAATTTAATTCTTAGAGCTCGGATTTTTGTTTTTATACCTTTAAGGGAAATCCTACCTCGATTTTAATCCTGCATTAATGTTTTTGATTGGATACTATGTCTAGTAAATCTAAAAATGAAAGGTCTAATTATGCCGTTTATTTCTTTGTTGGTTTTTATTGAGAGGGGGGAGGGGTGAAGATGTTGTATATATATATATATATATATATATATATATATATATATATATATATATATATATATATATATTAGCTTTGGTATAATAAAAGTGCTTATTATTACACTTCTGCCAAATATTGTTGTAGTTTTAAATTTACATTTTTCTAATTTATTTTTAACCTGTTCTGTTATTTTCCTCCACATTTCTTTATTTTCATCTGTAGGATTTGTTGGGAAATCTATACCGTATATTTTGAGTTTCTTTTCTTGTATTAATTGGAAGGGGAAGTCGGTTTTAAATTTCCATTGACCTATTCCCATGATTTTTTATTTTAATATATTTAATTTAGAGCCACTTTGCTTTCCGAATGTTTCGAAGGTATTTATTATATTTTTAATTGATGTATTATTTGTTGGAAAAAAATACGGTATCGTCTGCGTATGCTATTAGTTTTTTTCTCTCCTTTCCCTGGAATGAGTTCCTTTAATTGCTGTATCTAGTCTAATTGTTTCTAAGATTGGTTCTGAAACTAAGACGTATAGTAAAGGAGATAAAGGGCAGCCCTGTCTTACTGACCTGGTTAAGTGTATGCTATCTGTGAGTGTGTGGTTAATTAATAGTCTACTTTCTGGTTTTTTTGTATAATAATTTTACCCAGTTTGTGAAATATTTCCCCATATTATTTCTCTCCAGTGTTTTGTGCATATATTTGTATGATACTCTGTCAAATACTTTTTCCTGATCTATGGATAAAACTGCTGCCTGCGTGTCTTTTTCGTGTGTATATTGAATAATATCTCTTAGAAAATGAGCATGTTTAATGATATTCCTATTTTGAACACTGCATTGTTGGTCTTCATGGAGTAAATTGTGCATGAAGGGTTTAATCTTTAAGGTTAACGCTTTTGTTAATATTTTATAGTCTGTATTTAGCAAGGATATAGGTCGATAATTTTTAATTTCAGATTTATCCGTGTCTGGTTTATGAATTAGTGTTATGTAGGATTGGTTTAAACTATTTGGTAATTCCCCTTTCTCAAACGCCTCGTGTGAGACGCTTAGAAAGAGTGGGCTCGGCACGTGGAAAAACATGGAGTAAAACTCAGCGGTCAAGTTTTTAAGTTTTTATTGTTTGCATTTCAATACACAGAAATTTATATACATGTATAGCAAAACAATTTCAAATTTGAAAACAGGATTACTCTATGTACATTGAAAACGTTTGTTCATGTACCACGGAGACTGTTCTGTCTCGGCGTACCTTCATCCATCTGTCACCCTCCTTGCACACATACGTCATTCTTTATATATACATGAGCATCTTTCAGCAAAATTTATATATCTTTCTTTACTCACACGTGCTTGTTAGATACACACACATACATGCACATACACACACATACATGCACATACACACACATACACACACATACACACACATACACACACACATACATGCATACATGCACCCATATACATATACATATATATCCATTCACACACACATGAATACCCACACGCACACGTGTTTTACATACACAAATACAGGCATAAGCACATGCATACGCGTACACACACACACATATACATATTTATATACCCTCACGCACGCATGTATGTGCTTCCGTGTCCACACAAACACGTAATGTGCATCCACTCAAATAACAGCGTCTGTCCAGAGCGTTCACAAGCTGTGGAACATCTGGGCAAAGGTCTCACTCCTCACTAGAAATAAAGTCCAAAATCCGCCAGGATCGTAGTTATAATTGTTGTGTACGACTCTGTTCAGGCATGTCCATACCAGATACCGAAATTCGGCTAAAATCGTTAATAATTTGTTTTGTTTCTGTGTCTGTTCGTGGTATTGTGTGAAGCATTATAGCTCTGTACATGTCTACTTGTTTGTGTATGTTTATTTATTATTCGTTTAATCTTGTAAAGGGTTGATCTAACTACTTTATACAACATAAATAAATGTGTCTGTTTATTGGGCGTTTGTCTTGCATAATTTACATTTTAGGTATTTACTTTTTTTAGTGTATTTAAATACTGGTGTGATTTCAAATATTAGTCTGTACGTGACTTCCTTAATAGGGTTTAATATTTCAAGCTTGTGTATATTAGAGACCTCTACACCTCACGGTAGAAGAGGAGCGACTAAGTAAGTAAGTAAGTATATTATAGAAGTTGCTTGAGTATATATATATAAAAATAATAGCTGTCCATCGTTGTCGATGAGGACCGCCGACATCATCCTTGTCACAGATTTCCCTGTTGGGTGTGGGTGCGCATGTGGCTGAACAGGCCAATGCGGGCACGAAAACATCTGCTACATATCGGGCACACGAGGTTTGTAGAAGGGGATGGTGTTCCCGCTGCTCGGGATTTCCGGGTCTCGCATCTGCTCTGGGCTTTCACAACACGGTCGTCTTCGCCGGTAGCTACACCCGATTTGACTGCGCTTCTCCAGTCAGATCTGTTTTGCGCAAGACATTCCCATGTGTCGATGTCTATCTGGCAACTTTTTAGTGAGTCCTTCAGACCGTCTTTAAATCGTTTCTTTGGGCGCCCTCTCTCGCGCCATCCCTCTCTCAGCTCGCCGTAGAGAAGCCTCTTTGGGAGCCGCTCGTCTGACATACGGACGAGGTGTCCGGCCCATCCTAGTCGTGCTTTTTCTAGCAGTGCATGTATGCTGGGCATGTTAGCCCTCGAGAGAACCTCGATGTCAGTGACACGATCTTGCCATCGGATGTGGAATATTCGCCTCAGGCAACCTGTGTGGAAGTGGTTAACCTCCTTGCATGTCCAGAGTATACAGTCCAGCTTTCGCAAGCGTATAGTAGGGTTGGAATGATGGTTGCACGGTAGACTTTGAGTTTGGTCTTGACGCTGATGCCCCGACGTGTCCAGACCATCGAGCGCATTCTACCAAAGCTTGAGTAGTCTGTTATGAAACAACCATAGCCTCTTTTGATTCTGTCTTTGAGTGGCGGTTCTAATGATAATGCTAGCTTTTTATAGATTGTGTCTGGTTTTTGTGTAAATAATGTTTCATTTTTGTCGATGTATTTTAGACACTTTATAAAATGTAGGTATATTTTTAAAACAGTGAGGGATGGAATTATTTAGTTTACAATGTTTAATTATTCTTAACCCTATGTAGTAATGAGACATAGGATATTCGTCGGCGTGTTTAATTATTTCCTGAACGAATTTAATTCTTAACGATTGTATTTTAGTTCTTATTTCCTGTAGTGCAATCCCTCCTCTGTTTTTTACTTGCATTAAGGTTTTTGTTTGGATGCCATGTATTGTATTTCGGAAGATAAAACTTCTAATTGCTACGTTTATCTCTTTAATAATTGTTTGGGGAGGGCATAATATATTGACTGTATAAATTAGTTTAGATATGATTAGTATGTTAACTATTAAACTACGACCGAATATAGTCGAAGCTCTATATTTAAATTTTTCTAAACTACATTTGACGGACAAAGCGAGTTTTTCCCATGTGTCTGTTACGGTCAAGCAGGTTAGCTGTAAATGTTATCCCGTATAATTTAATTTTGTTAACTTGAGTTAAAGGGAAGGGGAAGTTAGATGTATTTCTCCACTTACCAATACCCATTATACAGGATTTTGGGATATTAATTTTGGATCCGTTCTCTGCGCCGTATAAAGTAAAGGTACTTATGTAGCAGACCCCACAGTTGCCCAAGGGTTGTTCTAACTTAGAACATTATCACACTCATCCACATCAATCATAACCACACACTGCAAATAATATAGCACACAACAGATGGCATATTTATTATATAATACTCATACCAGAAAAATGAGTAATGAAATTACAAACACAATACAATGCATATCATCTTAACTAAGTATGTCTATATTATATATATATATATATATATATATATATATATATATATATATATATATATATATATATATGTATATATATATATATATATATATATATATATATATATATATATATATATATATATATATATATATATATGTTAATATAAATATTAACTAAAGCGGAAATTTTAAGCATTATCTATTGATGGAATTCTCAACTATCTAAAACCCAGTTCTATTGCCTTACTCCCATCACTCACACATCTCTTTAACTGCATCCTCAACACACCTTATCAAAAACTTCCTCACTCAAATCCCCTCAGGCGGGCGATTTGGACATACCTCGTTCACAATGTGTCCTTTTTACAACAGATTATCTATTAATACAAAACTCACACACCTATTTGAACGATACTCTTCTATCACTAACATTCCTACAACAGTCTATCAATCGCTCCTCTATCAAATCGGTGAGCTAAACGGACTCCTATCTACATTCACTCATTCGCTCTCCTCCCCTCTCCATCCAGCCTGTCTCATCCAGTCTCTCTCATCCAGCCTCCTGAGCTAAACTCTTTTCAGTCGTTATTGGAACGAAATACTTTGCACACCTGTCACTCATCTACGCAGCAAGCTCCGCTGCCAATACATCTGTCACTCATTCTCCCACTACCCAAATCGGAACGCCAGTGGTCAGCTCCTACCTGTCCACATTCTTTGCCCCAACTCTGTTTTTCTTTGTTGAGACGGTGAGTGACCTTGACACGCATTCAGGTACCTTTAAGCTTTAACATGTTCAGGTACCTTTGTTATCAGCAACCACATCACCCCTGTCCTAAACTCTCTTGCTCCGGCAGGAACTGTTACACTTATGATATTTTTAATGGAGCTAATATTTGACCGGAAGAGAGCGGTGTCGTCCGCGTAGGCTATGACTTTTTGTTCCCCTGACCCAGGGATATGGGTCCCTTTTATTGTTGGGTCTTGTCTAATCTTCTCTAATATGGTTTCTAGGATTAGAGTGTACAGCGTTGGAGATAGTGGACAACCCTGTCTAACTGATCTTGTTAATGGGACGCTTTCTGTTAAGTTGTGGTTGATCATTAAGTTGCTTTCAGGTCTCTTATATATTATTTTAATCCATTTAGTAAAATATTTTCCGATGTTATTTTCTTGTAATATTTTATGAAGAAAGGGATGTGAGACCCTATCGAAAGCTTTTTCTTGGTCGATGGATAAAATGGCAGCTTGAGTATTTTTATCTTTAGCGTAGAAGATAATATCTCGTAAAAAGTGTGTGTGTTTACTGATGTTCCTATCCTTAACACTACACTGTTGATGCTGCATGAAGGGTCTTATTTTGAGTGTTAGTGCTTTAGTCAGTATTTTGTAGTCTACATTCAACAGAGAGATTCACCTTGCGTAACCATATATTAAAATCGACATTGCTTAGCTGTGGTTAGTTCTACAGTTAGCAGAGCTAAGGGCATGATAGAGCTTAGAGCATGCTTAAAAAAAGGTCAGCTTGTAGGTCCCCAATTTAAGTTGCGTGACTCCCAATGGGGAGAAACATATAAGAAAGCAAGGCATAAAGATGGGGTAAAGTCCTATATGAACTTAAGATCATTGCTGTACGGCTCCAAACCTCATATCTCGTGTAGATTTCGCTCCAAATCTAATATCTCGTATAGAGTTCGCTCTAAATCTCATATCTCGTGTAGAGTTCGCTCCAAATCTTATATCTCGTGTAGAGTTCGCTCCAAATCTCATATCTCGTGTAGAGTTCGCTCCAAATCTCATATCGAGTTCGCTCCACATCACATGTATCGTGTAGAGTTCGCTCCACATCTGATATATCGTGTAGAGTTCGCTCCACATGTCATATCTCGTGTAAATTTCGCTCAACATCTCATATCTCATGTAGAGTTCGCACCACATCTCATATCTTGTGTATAGTTCGCTCAACATCTCATATCTCGTGTAGAGTTCGCCCCACATCTCATATTTCATGTAGAGTTTGCTCCAAATCTCATATTTCATGTAGAGTTCGCTCCACATCTCATATCTCATATCGAGTTTGCTCCACATCTCATATCTCGTGTAGAATTTCCCAAGTTCTTTATCATCCATGGCGTCAAGTTGCTTGCCTGTGAGCGCTTGGGCTGTCTTTCTTCGACTTTGGCAGCCAGTCCTTGCTTTTCGTGTGTCCATTAGCTCGCAGCTGCATCGTGATGTCGCAGATCCGTTGCATCTATAGGTTGTGCCAGGAGCTGATCAATAATTTAATCAGAGTTCATGTCCCAAATATGCAATGTATACACATGTTTCACTATCGCAAGCCATCTTTTAAGTCTCAATGACTTGTATAGTATTGTGCTACATAGCAGCATGTGAGCACCTGTTAGTGCAACTACTGTTTCTCGCATATTGGTCTTGGTAAGTTTTCATCTAAAGACGCCAACAAAGACGACGATGGTGAATGATGGGTTGAGTGAGAATCGTTCCCAACAGAATCGATCAAAAAGTTGGTAGCTGGTATCATTTAAAGCTTCTTGCCCCCAAACTCAGGAAATCTGATTTGAGTAACGACGTTTTTAGGAGGCTCTCGGGGAAACATCGTCCAGTTTTGCACATTTACTTGTGGTAGTAGAAGTAGTAGGATCATGAACAGTCATCTTGGATTTGCTAGTTTTCCTAGGAGACTGTGTCCTTTCTTCCTGCTCACCCTCGTCACGTCTGACAGAACTAGACACAAGACAGTCTGTACGCTCTCGACCACTGCTTGCTGCCCTAACATCTCGGCACATCGAGTTCTCCGTGGATGAATTTGCTTTCAGGACAAGAATGGCCGAATCACAAACGGGACTAGACCTTTTCAAGTTGCTCTGAGCTATCCGTAGCAGATCGTCCTCGTTCTCACGACTCCACTGACATGATCTCAATTTCTTGGATACCGAAAAGCAACAGATATTTCTCACACTTTGATTTGGATGTGTTTGTGTCTGCGAACGCAGATTCTGGATATGTTTCCTTAATTGTTTTATCACTGTCTTTTTTAATACTGTCAGTGTTTCGTAAACTTTACTACCATGTACTAGGTTTTTTTCATCCCCGTTTCGCATGCTTTTTTTCTTGTTCGGCCACACCTTTTATTGACATCCTTGCTTTGGTTGTTGGGTTGGGTTCCGTGAGATGAAACTGGTGTTGTGACACTAGTAGCTTGTTAAATACTCAGATCCCTACCTGTCGTACATTCATCAGCTCGCAGGCAACGAAATAGGAGACCCGCTGAAAAAGCAGTCTCTGTTCGCTGCTCACCAAATCACGCCCCAACACAGCAGTAACCGAGTAGTGAGACACGTATTCTGACAAATGGAATGTGTTACTAGAGCCAGGCAATGTTGGTAGGGTTAATGTTATTCTTATCATAAGTCACGATACTATATGATCTAATTATATAACGGTTCTAATATTTCTATCCTAGGTCACGGTACTATTTGATCTAATATATAACAGTTCTAATATTGATATCCTAAGTCACGGTACTATTTAATGTAATATATAACAGTTCTAATATTTCTATCATAGGTTACGGTATCATTTAATCTCTCATATAGCAGGTCTAACGTTATTGTATCCTATTATTTACTATCTTTCTTCCTTACAATTATCACTCCTTAACTCACACTTTAATTTAACCATTAACAATTCTTTTAACTAAAGTAAAACAAAGAATGTTAATTTCACAAACATCATATCAATTTACTAGGCTCATAGATCGTATTATATTGTTCATCAATTATTTATTAATTCTAATGTCTCAAGACGGTTTTTAACATCACTTCTCTAACTGACTATGATTACTTACTAGAGGTTCGTGCTTTTAGCACAGGTCTTACTCTAGCACTAAACTTTACTCAGGGTTCTAATCACGTGGTCGGAATCTAGCAATTGTTATATTCACCGTCTATCTCTGTGCGTTGGTATAATGCTGTCTATCTAAAGTTCTCAGTCCTCATCTCTTGCTCGTACGATGGCCTTATGTTCCACCTCTCCGCTTACACAACATGGATGTCTACCTCTTGTCTCGTCTCAACTTAAGGCAGATGTCTACTGAACTTCTTGTCTTGTCTCAACGTAAGGTAGATGTCTACCTCTTGTCTCGTCTCAACGTAAGGCAGATGTCTACCTCTTGTCTCGTCTCAACGTAAGGCAGATGTCTATTTAACCTCTTGTCTCGTCTCAACGTAAGACAGATGTCTATTGAACCTCTTGTCTCGTCTCAACGTAAGGCAGATGTCTACCTCTTGTCTCGTCTCAACGTAAGGCAGATGTCTACTGAACCTCTTGTCTCGTCTCAACGTAAGGCAGATGTCTACTGAACCTCTTGTCTCGTCTCAATGTAAGGCAGATGTCTACTGAACCTCTTGTCTCGTCTCAACGTCAGGAAGCTGGCGACTGCAGCTGTGCTCCGACTGCAGCTGTGCTCGTGCCTATGACGGACGACAGTGGTTCTGTTACTGTGGTTGTCAGGCCGAGGAAACACACAAGTTACGACGGGTCGTCCAGGATGACCGCTTTGTGGTGAAGCAACACGTCTCCGTCTGAAGAGAATGAAGTCGGGTCTCTCGTTGCCTTTCAGTGTTGGTCTGCTTCGGTGGCTTCTAATTCTATCTCTCTATTCTGGTCACTCCCTGGCTAAGTTCTATAGTTTTATCTATTTACTTGTTCTTGTCTAATATGCTACCTACTAAACTGCACGGCAGATGTGAATCAGTTAATCGTGATCGTGGATTTGTTCTTGGGGTGTTTCATAATTGAGAAAGCTTTTTCGCACAGGTAGGTCGTCCCTAACAGAGCTAGACATTTGAAAGAAACACTCTACAGTATTTGAAACCTATTTATATCTTCTGCTCCCCAAAAGGTTATGCATTTCTATTTTGCAAACAAATATTTCAGCGTTAAAAAGAACTGGAGATCTATCCATTCAAGTACCCATAATGCAAAACAGCGCTGACCATGACTAGTCTGTCCGTCCGTCCTTCCGTATGTTCGTGTGTGTGTTTGTCTGTCTGTACACCCGCCCGCCCGATTCCCGCCCGTCCGTCCGCCTACCCACCCACTGTTCGTCCGTCCGCCGTCCGTCCGTCCGCTCGCCCGTCCGTCCGTCCGTCCGCTCGCCCGTCCGTCCGCCCGCCCACACACTGTCCGTCGTCCGTCCGTCTGTCTGTGTGTATCTATCTGTCTGTGTGTCTGTCTGTGTCTGTCTGGGTGTCTGTCTGTGTGTGTGTGTCAGTCTGTGTGTGACTGTGTGTCTGTCTGTCTGTGTGTCTATATGTTTATCTCTCTATCTGTTTATCTGCATATATGTTTTTGGTCTATTTGTTTATCTGTCTATCTGTATATATGTATATCTGTCTGTCTGTATATCTATCTGTCAGTCTTTCTATCTGTCTGTCTGTCTGTCTATCTCAGTCCACTTGTGTCGTTAGATACCTGCTTTGTTTCATATTTTGTTGTATGCGAATATCTGCTGGTGATTTGCCAGGTCAATCCCAGTATGTTACTTAACGGTTGGTACCCCCTAAAATATACGATCGTCTATTTCTGGGACTGGTGGTGGTGGAAACGTGAATTAGAGCAAGGTAGACCCACAGCCTGTTAGACACCATCTATACCGCTCTGCTAATCACAAAACCAAGACCTGATGTTATAGCCACACAGCCCCCCCCCCCCCCCCCCCTTGCGACATTCTTCTTTGGGGCGAGAATCCCTAGGATAATTTGAGTAGATTTTTTTACTTGAATTTTGCCCGAGCAGCGGACGCTAAGTCTACTCTATTTGATTTCAAACTGCCAAGGGATTTTTAAGTTGCGCACCACTAAACACGGGTTTTTGATCACACTGCTCAGAGATCAAGATATCAGGGTAAATTGTTACCGGATGATCCACGTGAAAACATGCCGGTCTCTAACGTGATTTGAACCCACGACCTCCAGCACCAAAAGCGAACACCTTACCACGACCACTGGGCCCTCCAGTGTTCGTAAATATATAACTTAAATAAGAAACCTATGCGCATCAATATACAATGAATTGGTCTAGTAAGGTACCTTAATACTATTACTTGGTCCCAGGGAACTGTTATACTTCCATTGCGATCATCTACACTGTGACTGAATAATCTTTGACATTTAACTGAAAATTTCTTCAGATTTTAATGAAAATATATATTTCGACCACAAATTGTTGTTCATAAACAAATTAACTACATGGTAGAGTGGAAACACCACAGTAGTCAATTTTTCATTGTTTCTAATTTAGCGCTAAGTGAATTCGCGATGAGCGCTGCCATGTTTATTTATTCTCTACTAGGATTAGGGATCGTATGAGTCATCTAGAACTACGATTCGCCTAATCGACCATTGTAGGGCTAACGCCTCCAGCGCAGTGCTGCCGCATACTGTGCGGGCGAAACAGTGTGATGCCGGCTAAGACAGTTTGAGAAACACTGCTCTAACCACCTGCTCTAGCCCGGATTGTGCAAGGTGTAAGTATATCTGCTAGGGCCTAGTTAAACCCATACATATTAGTTGGACGAAACTTGGAAATAAACTTCCTGGTTTTCCTCAGGTAAGTGATTACTATTATAGTTCAATAAGTAAATCCGTCTTAATAATTGCACATTTGATTGATTTTGTGCCATAAGTTGTAGTACATCTTCATGAAAAACTGTAACAGTTCCAGCGGGAACATGGGCTTTTAGAAAAGGGGAGATTGGACTGGCGATTCTGGGAACAAAGGTTGCTTGACTGCGTGCCAAGGTCAAGCACCGTCTCGACACTAGGTCGACAAAGGAAACGAGGGATTTAAGCGGACAGCCATGATGTTGATTAAGACTAACAAATACTCAGCAAACATGAACTTAAACAGAGCTTTATAGGCTGTCAGTAGTCTGCGAGACTGGCTAGGAGAGAGATTACCTAGCAGAGTGACATAGGCTGTTAGTAGTCTGTCAGACTTCTACTGGTATGGGCAAGACACTCAGTGGATCTGTGCTGTCTAGAGCCGGCTTGCTGTGGAATTAGTATTCGTTTTTCTTCCAGATGCCACATCAGTCTGGTGTTTATCATACGTTCCATCAGCTTGCCGACACAGCTCAGTAGGCTGATGGGCCTGTATCCATTTGGATCTGTTTTGTCCTTTCCCTTTTTTGGTACTGGCACCAGTACTGCGTCTTTCCATGCCTGGGGTACAATTCCCCTTTTCCAGCTTTGGTTCAGGACCGATAGCAGTTTCCTCTTCGCTGTTTGGCCCAGCCCCATCAGCATTTCGTTTGTTTTCCCGTCTTTTCCGGGAGATTTCTTTTTCTTTAATGTTCTCATAGCTTCTTCCATTTGAACGCGCAAAACAATTGATGCTAGAAGTTTTTTACGTGTCCCATGGTCTCAAGAAACGTGCTTTGCGAATGCGTAGCCATATTGGAAACGGACGGCCAACTCTAAGGTCCTGTGTGCACGTAAAAGAACCATTGACAGTTTGATGTAGAAACGATCAGTCTGTCCCAACAAAACTGAAAACAGTAATAATACAATTCCTAACCAATGCGCAACCTACCTTCCCGCAGGCTTAGTAAGCCACAGGAAGTAAAAACGTTCTACAGATAGATTTCATGTACCTGGCACGATGTATTCTCCTCTGTGTTTCTCTACCAGGATTCCAGCAGTCTTTTTCTTCTTGTTCTTGCTTGTCTTGTCCATCTTCTTGTCCTCTTTCATGTTGTTCTTTTTTTTGTTCTTATTATTCTTGTTAACATTGTACTTCTACATCCTGTAGGTCTTGTTCTTCTTATTCTTCGTGTTCTAGTTCTTCTTTTTGTTACTCTTATTCTTGCTTTTGTTCTCGATGTTCTTGTTCTTATTGTTTTTCTTACTCTTTTCATTGCTTTTGTTCTTTTTGTTCTTGTTATTATTGTTCTATTTACTCTTATTCTGTCTCTTGTTATTCTTGTTCTTGTTTTACTTATTCTTCGTGTCCTTTTTACTTTTTTTCTTGTTCTTGTTGTTCTTGTTTTTCTTGTTCTTATTACTCTTATTCTTACTCTTCCTGTTTTTCTTGTTTTTCTTGTTCTTGTTGTTCTTGTTTTTCTTGTTCTTATTACTCTTATTCTTACTCTTCCTGTTTTTCTTGTTCTTGTTCTTATTACTCTTATTCTTACTCTTGTTCTTCTTGGTCTTGAGGGAACAATGGATGAGACCATGAGAACATTAAGGAAAAAGAAATCGCCTGGAAAAGATGGGGTAACAAATAAAATGCTTATGGGTTTAGACCAAACAGCAAAGAGGAAGTTACTGTCAGTCCTAAACCATAGCTGGAAAAGAGGAATTGTACCGCAGGCACGGAGAGATGCTATACATATACCAGTTCCAAAGAAAGACAAAGATATAACAGATCCAAATGGATACATGCCTATCAGCCTACTGAGCTGTGTAGGTAAACTGGTCGAGCGCATGATAAACACCAGACTGATGTGGCACCTGGAAGCAAAGCACATATCAATTCCACAGCAATCAGGATTTAGACAACACAGATCCACTGAGGACCAGATCACTCTCATAGAGCAGGAAATAGAGGATGCTTACCAAGAGAAAAAGAGAAAAAGCATACAGTAGTGGTTTGAGTGGATCTAGAGAAGGCATTTGAAAAGGTGTGGAAAGTCAAGCTAAGAAGAAGCGAAGTATCTAAGAAAATGTACAGATGGATCAGATACTACCTCGAAAACAGAACAGCCAGAGTTCAAGTACAAGGGCAGATGAGCAAAAAGGTGACACTGAAGCAAGGATTATCCCAAGGGGGAGTACTGTCACCCATACTTTTTCTGGTGTATATAAACAACATAACAGAGAATATACCAAAGAGAGTCCACATCTCCAAGTTTGCAGACCATCTATCTTTGTGGACCTCTGAAGAAAATCTCACCGTAGCAAACAATCGCATTCAGCAGCCCCTAACATCGCTGGAGGAGTGAGTCAACTCATGGCTGGTCAAAATAAATGAGGAAAAAATAACATGTACGATATTCTCCCTTTCAAATAAACCACAGAATACCAAAAAAGTCTGAATGGCAAATATCTGCGGCTAAACGACAACCCAAACTACTTGGGCATCACATTTGATCGGCGCGTGACATGGAAAACTCAGATCGAGAGAAACCGAATGAGAGCAAGACAAAGAATGGCAATCATGAGGAAAATTGCTGGCTCAAGCTGGGGAGCAGTTGAAAGAATACTGAGAAAACTGTACACTAAAAGAGTGAGACCAGTTCTCGAGTATGGCATTGCGGCATGAGCAACAGCAGCAAAGGCGAACTTTGATAAAATAAGCAAACTTCAAAACCAAACCATGAGAGTTATAACAGGAGGCATGATGTCAACGCCAATTGTAGAACTTGAAACGATTACAAATCTGCAATCCATGACCGACAGAAGAGACTGCAGAGCCCAACAGCAAGCAGAGAAACTAAGGAAACTGACAGACCATCCAATATAGTAAATGGATTTGGAAAAGGGAGACTAAAGCGGAATTACTTTGTAGAAATGGCCAAAACAAAGATAAGAGAAGAACCTATGAAGGCCATATCAACACCAAAGCCCATCCCCACCGAACGCAAACCCACCTGGAAGCAGCAGATCTTACCAGATGTGGTAGAAAATATACCAGGTATCGGATATAAGAACAGCCAGACTGACAAGGAAAAAAGAAACATAACCTGAAGTCCACAGAGAAAAACTACCCAATCACAGACTGGACCCATGCACAGACTGGACCCAAGCACAGACTGGACCCATGGACAGACTGGCCCATGCATACACTGACAGTTCTGCAACAAACACAACACATAATGGAGGAGGAGGGGTATTCCTGAGCTTAACAAACGGTAGAAAGATAACACTGTCAGTGGCAACTGATAAATTCTCAAGTAATTTCAGAGCGAAGGCAGAGACATTGAAGGCTGCAGTAAAAGCAATGCTGACATGCGGAAGCAATGAAAGCCAGATAGTCTTGTTGACAGATGCCCTGTCCGTGGTTACAGCACTAAAAAGCTGGGAAAATACAGAACTAAATGATGACTTAAGAGCAGTACTCTGTCAACTATGCCAGCAGTCCTCACCCAAATCAGTCGTGGCACAGTGGGTTCCATCCCACTGTAACATTCAAGACACCGAGGAGGCAGACAGACTGGCAATAGAAGGAGCAAGGTTACCACAACAAGATTCTAGTGTGACCTACGAAGGTTACCGCAACAAGATTTTAGTGTGACCTACGAAGATTACTACAACCAGATTCTAGTGTGACCTATGAAGGTTACCACAACAAGATTCTAGTGTGACCTACAAAGGTTGTTACCACAACAGGATTTTAGTGTGACCTACGAAGAGTCCAAAAAGTTTATTAGGGCCTGATACATGGCCATTAAACTGAAGATAGGTGCTACTGACGAATGCACCTGTGGTAGAGGGAAAATGACTTCTGAACATCTGCTGCAAAATTGCCCGGCATACGAGGACCAGAGAAAGCACATGTGGCCATCACCAGTGCCAACACTAGACAAACTCTATGGCAGTGCCAACAGCCTCAGGATGACCGATACTTTCTTGGAACAAATTCAAGTTTATGTCTGACAGTGCAGGAAGACGAAGAGGAATACCAGGATTCCAGCAGTCTTTTTCATCTTGTCCTTGCTCTTCTTGTTCATCTTCTTGTACTCTTTCTTGTTGTTCTTCTTCTTATTCTTGTTAATGTTGTTAATCTTGTACTTCTACATTCTGTACATCTTGCTCTTATTATTCGTCCTGTTCTAGTTCTTCTTCTTATTTTTGTTATTCTTATTCTTCTAACTCTTGTTCTTGTGCTTTTGGTGCTTGTTCATCATTCTGTTATTCTTGCTTGTGTTGTTGCTTATCTTGTTCTTATTGTTCTTCTTACTCTTCTTTTTCTTGTTCTTGTTTTTCTTGTTTTTTTACTCTTATTCTCGCTTTTGTTCTTTTTACTTTTCTTGTTCTTTCCTTGTTCTTCTTACTCCTATTTTTGTTCTTGTTTTTCTTGTTCTTTTTACTCATTTTTTTTGTTCTTGTTTTTCTTGTTCTTCTTACTTCTATTCAAGATAGAGCAGTGTAGCAGACCCTCTGCTGCCGTGATCGAACTTAGACCATTCTCACACTCATCCACATCATCATGACCATACTCAGTAAATGACATATCACACATCAGGTGGCATATTTATTATATCATACTCATATCATAGAATGAGTAGAGAAATTACAAACACAATATAATACATATCTTAACTAAACATTCTACTAAAACGGGAATTGTAAGCATTAGCTATTGATGGAATTCCCAACTATCTAAAAACCCAGTTCTATTGCCTTGCAATTACATCACACACACATCGCCTTAACTGCGTCTTCAACACACCTTATCAAATACTCTTCCTCACTGAAATCCCCTCAGGCGGGCGATCTCGGCATAACTCGTTCACAATGTGTCCTTGCTTACAAACACACTTTCACATTATCTATTAATGCAAAACTCACACATCTATTTGAGCGATCCTGTTCTATCACTAAACATTCGTCCAACAGTCTATCAATCGCTCCTCTATCTAAGGTCGGTGAGTTAAACACACTATCTACATTCAGTCTCTCTCTCTCTCCCGCCTCCTCCATACAGCCTCTCTCTCTCCAGCCCCCCGAGCTAAACTTTGTCTCGAGTTATATATCCTCAAGCAAGGCCAGAGCTTGACCAATCGATCTCAGGTATGGTCATCTTCAATCCCAATTGGAACGAAACACTTTGCACACCTGTCACTCATTCTCTCGCAGCAAGCCCCGTTGCCAATTTCGTCTGTCAATCAATCTCCCCCTACCAAAATCAGAAGGCCAGTGGTCAGTTTCTATCTGTCCACATTCCTTAACCCAACTCTGTTCTCCTTTGCTGAGACGGTGAGTGACCTTGACATGCATTCAGGTAGCTTTAAGCTTTAACATGTTCAGGCATCCTAAACTCCCCTTGCTCCGGCGGGAACTGTTACAGCAGCTCTTTTGGTAGACGTTGATCCGACATGCGTACCAGATGGCCAGTCCATCTCAGCTGTGCTGCACATATCATGCCGTGTAGAATGGTCATGCCCGATCGATCGAACACATCTGTATTTGGCACCATGTCCTGCCATCTAATCCTCACAGGCAGTGCATGTGGAAGTGATTTCATTCCATGGCAATGCGACTATAAACGGTCCAGGTTTCACATGCATATAAGACGACAGGTAGAAGAATTGTACAGTAGACCTTTATTTTTGGTCTGATTACCTGTAGATACAGGCCTTCTAACTCTCGGAGAGATCCATTTGGAACGTCACATTCCAAGGCTAACTAAATGACGGAATTTGCATGTGTCAACCATCAGTTCAACTATTATAGCGTGTTCGGGAAACAAAGATGGATATGCAGTGGTTTCAGAGCAGGATTCTGTGACAGGATCACTCTCAAGAGTGATTTGGTGTGTTTTGTACCGTGGGATTGTTTTATTTCTCTGCGTGGAGCATGGATTGATTATAAGAGGGCATAGCTTCAAATTAACTAAAGATAGGTACAGATTAGATATTAGGAAATATTTTTTTAGTCAAAGAGTGGAGAATGCTTGGAATGCAATGCTATAGGAAGTAGTGGAGGCAGGGACAATTCATGCATTCAAGAATAGATTGGATGCGCATAGCTTTTAGATCAAGGAAATGTAAATTAAAATGGTCGTATACATACTCTGCTAATTCTTCTAAACCAGTATATAAAGACGTTAAGTTAAGTTTAAAACTTGGTACAATATGAGTTCCGTTATTTAGTCCACGGTGGAACTGGGTTTTCCTGGTGAGTCAGACGGCCTATCTGAAGTAAGCCATAATGTTTCTCTCCAGTATTCTAAATATAGAAGCTCGTATGTGAAAACTTGCCGCAGTAATCATCGGGTAGGTGTTACATACAGCAAACAAAATAATATAGTCCTATTGCCCATACTGTATAAATTGTTCGAAACTAATTTCACAGTACTAATTCTCAGCTTTTGTTTCTTTTAGATATGGTGACAATTTCCTTTCCTCGCTATCCTGCCTTCCCTGTTAGTAACTCTTGTTTGATCTCAGCGTGTAGTTACAGGAAGTGAACCCGATAACTTTCCCGCTCGTTCTTAACCAGAAGTGTTGATAGTGATGTCATTAGTAAGTAAACCATCGTGCATGCGACTTTATTTTAGTTGACGGTTGAGAAAACCTTATTTTCACGTCTTTGTTGAACGAGGTAAGTAACTGCTGCGTGTTCTGTGTTTTTAATTGTTAATACATGGAACCTAACATAGTTATCGATTCTGCCTGGTCGTGGGTTTATTTAATATGAAGATTCAAACTGTAATGTTGCGCGAGTCATTGTTGCTAGTGTGCTAATAAGGAGTAAAGTACATTCTCATTAGTGGAGTGGTAGAGTACTCGCTTTTCATGGCAAAGGTAGGGGGTTCAACTCCCACTACCGGCAGCTCCAGTCAACTAAGCTGTAAATTAATAAAACATTTAAGCTCCCTGTGAAGCACATGCTTCAACAAATGCAAGTTCTCATGTCATGAGCCAAGCTATCTAGCTTTGTCCTCTTCTTCTCTATCTCCGTCCTCTTCTTCTCTATCTCCGTCCTCTTCTTCTCTAGCTTTGTCCTCTTCTTCTCTATCTCCGTCCTCTTCTTCTCTATCTCCGTCCTCTTCTTCTCTATCTCCGTCCTCTTCTTCTCTATCTCCGTCCTCTTCTTCTCTATCTCCGTCCTCTTCTTCTCTAGCTTTGTCCTCTTCTTCTCTATCTCCGTCCTCTTCTTCTCTAGCTTTGTCCTCTTCTTCTCTATCTCCGTCCTCTTCTTCTCTATCTCCGTCCTCTTCTTCTCTATCTCCGTCCTCTTCTTCACTATCTCCGTCCTCTTCTTCTCTATCTCCGTCCCCTTCTTCTCTATCTCCGTCCTCTTCTTCTCTATCTCCGTCCTCTTCTTCTCTATCTCCGTCCTCTTCTTCTCTATCTCCGTCCTCTTCTTCTCTATCTCCGTCCTCTTCTTTTCTATCTCCGTCCTCTTCTTCTCTATCTCCGTCCTCTTCTTCTCTATCTCCGTCCTCTTCTTCTCTATCTCCGTCCTCTTCTTCTCTATCTCCGTCCTCTTCTTCTCCATCTCCGTCTAGAAATACAGCCTGTTGATATAATAATAGTTGGGCAAATTATTGGTGGACAAATTAATTGTGGTTTGACACATAATGGTTGGGTAAATTATTGGTGGACAAATTAATTGTGGTTTAACAGATTATGGTTGGGTAAATTATTAGTGGACAAATTAATTGTGGTTTGACACATTATGGTTGGGTAAATTATTGGTGGACAAATTAATTGTGGTTTGACACATTATGGTTGGGTAAATTATTGGTGGACAAATTAATTGTGGTTTAACAGATTATGGTTGGGTAAATTATTGGTGGACAAATTAATTGTGGTTTGACACATTATGGTTGGGTAAATTATTGGTGGACAAATTAATTGTGGTTTAACAGATTATGGTTGGGTAAATTATTGGTGGACAAATTAATTGTGGTTTGACACATTATGGTTGGGTAAATTATTGGTGGACAAATTAATTGTGGTTTAACAGATTATGGTTGGGTAAATTATTGGTGGACAAATTAATTGTGGTTTGACACATTATGGTTGGGTAAATTATTGGTGGACAAATTAATTGTGGTTTAACAGATTATGGTTGGGTAAATTATTGGTGGACAAATTAATTGTGGTTTGACACATTATGGTTGGGTAAATTATTAGTGGACAAATTAATTGTGGTTTAACAGATTATGGTTGGGTAAATTATTGGTGGATAAATTAATTTTGGTTTTACACATTATGGTTGGGTAAATTATTGGTGGACAAATTAATTGTGGTTTAACAAATTATGGTTGGGTAAATTATTGGTGGACAAATTAATTGTGGTTTGACACATTATGGTTGGGTAAATTATTGGTGGACAAATTAATTGTGGTTTGACACATTATGGTTGGGTAAATTATTGGTCGACAAATTAATTGTGGTTTAACAGATTATGGTTGGGTAAATTATTGGTGAACAAATTAATTGTGGTTTGACACATTATGGTTGGGTAAATTATTGGTGGACAAATTCATTGTGGTTTAACAGATTATGGTTGGGTTAATTATTGGTGGACAAATTAATTGTGGTTGAACAGATTATGGTTGGGTAAATTATTGGTGGACAAATTAATTGTGGTTTAACAGATTATGGTTGGGTAAATTATTGGTGGATAAATTAATTGTGGTTTGACACATTATGGTTGGGTAAATTATTGGTGGACAAATTAATTGTGGTTTAACAGATTATGGATGGGTAAATTATTGGTGGACAAATGAATTGTGGTTTGACACATTATGGTTGGGTAAATAATTGGTGGACAAATTAATTGTGGTTTAACAAATTATGGTTCGGTAAATTATTGGTGGAGAAATTAATTGTGGTTTAACAGATTATGGTTGGGTAAATTATTGGTGAACAAATTAATTGTGGTTTGACACATTATGGTTGGGTAAATTATTGGTGGACAAATTAATTGTGGTTTAACAGATTATGGTTGGGTAAATTATTGGTGGACAAATTAATTGTGGTTTGACACATTATGGTTGGGTAAATTATTGGTGGATAAATTAATTGTAGTTTAACAGATTATGGTTGGGTAAATTATTGGTGGACAAATTAATTGTGGTTTGACACATTATGGTTGGGTAAATTATTGGTGGACAAATTAATTGTGGTTTAACAGATTATGGTTGGGTAAATTATTGGTGGATAAATTAATTGTGGTTTTACACATTATGATTGGGTAAATTATTGGTGGACAAATTAATTGTGGTTTAACAGATTATGGTTGGGTAAATAATTGGTGGACAAATTAATTGTGGTTTGACACATTATGGTTGGGTAAATTATTGGTGGACAAATTAATTGTGGTTTAACAGATTATGGTTGGCTAAATTATTGGATGACAAATTAATTGTGGTTTGACACATTATGGTTGGGTAAATTATTGGTGGATAAATTAATTGTAGTTTAACAGATTATGGTTGGGTAAATTATTGGTGGACAAATTAATTGTGGTTTGACACATTATGGTTGGGTAAATTATTGGTGGACAAATTAATTGTGGTTTAACAGGTTATGGTTGGGTAAATTATTGGTGGACAAATTAATTGTGGTTTGACACATTATGGTTGGGTAAATTATTGGTGGACAAATTAATTGTGGTTTAACAATTTATGGTAGGTAAATTATTGGTGAACAAATTAATTGTGGTTTGACACATTATGGTTGGGTAAATTATTGGTGGATAAATTAATTGTAGTTTAACAGATTATGGTTGGGTAAATTATTGGTGGACAAATTAATTGTGGTTTAACAGATTATGGTTTGGTAAATTATTGGGGGATAAATTAATTGTGGTTTGACACATTATGGTTGGGTAAATTATTGGTGGACAAATTAATTGTGGTTTAACAGATTATGGTTGGGTAAATTATTGGTGGACAAATTAATTGTGGTTTAACAATTTATGGTAGGTAAATTATTGGTGAACAAATTAATTGTGGTTTGACACATTATGGTTGGGTAAATTATTTGTGGACAAATTAATTGTGGTTTAACAGATTATGGTTGGGTAAATTATTGGTGAACAAATTAATTGTGGTTTGACACATTATGGTTGGGTAAATTATTGGTGGACAAATTAATTGTGGTTTAACAGATTATGGTTTGGTAAATTATTGGGGGATAAATTAATTGGGGTTTGACACATTATGGTTGGGTAAATTATTGGTGGATAAATTAATTGTGGTTTAACAGATTATGGTTTGGTAAATTATTGGTGGATAAATTAATTGTGGTTTGACACATTATGGTTGGGTAAATTATTGGTGGATAAATTAATTGTGGTTTAACAGATTATGGTTGGGTAAATTATTGGTGGACAAATTAATTGTGGTTTGACACATTATGGTTGGGTAAATTATTGGTGGACAAATTAATTGTGGTTTGACACATTATGGTTGGGTAAATTATTGGTGAACAAATTAATTGTAGTGTGTCCAATAGTAGCTACACTGCTGACGGGAATGGAGTTGTTAGAGACTTCGGTATACTAAGTCAAGGTTTGTCCCACAGTAGCTACACTACTGACGGGGAATGAAGTTGTTAGAGCCTTTGGCATACTAAGCTATTCAGCGCAATTTTCTTCACTTATTGTGTTGTTCCAGTGGCCGTTGTAGGCTTCCTTCTCACGGGATATCAGCCCTACCACTCTATGCCCATTATCACTCGTAGGAATATATTAACAAAGGACTCTAAACATTGACATTGAACATTCTGCAGCTCCTACATATTAGTCCAATTGATGAAATGGCGCAATTCCCTTGGATCGAGTTGTTTGAGGAACCAACGCCTATTCACTACTGGTCTACATGGTTGTCACTAACCATACTCAGAACTGGTGTATCACAATAGTGATGGAAGAACTTAAAGAGATGGGAATACAGAGATGATGAGACATGCGAATGGGGAGCAACATAAGACCATCTGATGATCTGATCAAACATTTTAAAACTTGCAACATGGATGACCTGTTGAGGGAGAACGATCAGGCAATCGACGTGGTCGAACATAAGAAACAGGATGTCTGAACGTGGTGCCCAGGACAGGGGAAGTAAGTAAGAGGACCCCTCAGCACATAGCAGACGTTGTGTGTCATGTCAATGGCGGAGCGTCCAACTACAAATCACAACTAGCATTTAGACGTTACTTCGTTTTGCAGAGTTTCATGCGGCAGACGAACAAAGGCTGCTTGCTGTTGCAATAGCTTCCCAGTGTAGGGGCATATTTTATATTTGATTCCCAATAGATAACAATGGTATATAAACGAAATTGTAAGCGTTTTACGCTTGCACTTTCCCATAAAACGTACTGTATTTTATGCCGGATGGTAAAGTGTTTCCAACTTCAGTAAATGTCTTTTACTGTGGGCTTACATCTCATAGTGATGCAACATTGCTGTTTCGATAATTCAAACCTGACAAGCGTAGGTTGTAGTCCATATTTTCAACCGCTTCATCAAGCAACACCCCTGCCCCACAACGACCCTTTAATCGAGTTTTGAACCGGGATCCCTTCGGTCTAGTCACCCATATTCTAACCGCTCAGCCAGCTCTTCATCTTCGGAGTTTCAACGTCTAGAAAATGTGGTCTACAGTAGTGGGGTGACGAGAATTCAAATCTCTAACCACAACCTAGAACAGACCAGCGGACACAGCACACCACAACCTAGAGCAGACACAGCACACCACAACCTAGAACAGACCAACAGACGCAGCACACCACAACCCAGAGCAGACCAACAGACACAGCACACCACAACATAGAGCAGACACAGCACCCCACTATCAGTTATAAAGGTCCTGAACTAACCCTCACAACTCTACGTGTTATCGAAATGGGTGACATTGTTAAATGATAGGTACACATTCGAGATAATCAAACAACACGGTTACATCTGACAGGTAGAGCCGGCTTGCGTGACTTGCTGCTATTCTGCCAGCTATTGTGTTCTCGTCTTTATAATACAACACCCACCTATACCGGAACCGTTCCGCAACACTTTGTGAACAAGCCAAGGTTACTAACGAGTATTAATACTATTAATGCAGGCATAACTCATTTATTGTAAATTCGTCTCTATGAATACGACGGGTGGTCTTCTTCTTCTTCTTCTTCGTACGCAGTCAGACAGTAACCATTATTTTTTCGAAAAAAGCGGCGGTCATCCAGAGGCTGTCGCCACTGCCATAGAGCTTGTCTTGCAGTTCCACTGGCAATGGCCACATCTGCTCTCTCTGATCCTCGTATGTCGGGCAGTTCTGCAGCAGATGTTCAGTGGTCATTTTACCAGTACCGCACGGGCATTCGTCGGTACACCCTATCTTCAATTTGTTGAATAGGTGGTACCTCAGTCTGTTGTGGCCAGTGCGAAGTCTGAAGACAACGACCTGCTCTCTTCGGTTCAACTGGTAATAGGCATCGTTTTTGGTGTAGCCGGTATGTTCGGTTTCCCATTTGGTCATGTATCTGGCTTTGATAAGCCGTTTTGACTCTTCGTACGTCATACTAGTATCTGTTTGTGGTAGTCTTGCACCTTCTTTTGCCAGTCTGTCTGCCTCCTCGTTGCCTTGGATGTTGCAGTGTGATGGGACCCACTGTACCACTACCCTTTTTGGTGCGGACTGCTGGCACAGTTTGCAGAGTGCTGCTCTTAAGTCATTAAGCTCAGTGTTTTTCTGGCTTTTTAGCGCTGTGACTACGGCGAGAGCATCTGTAAGCAGGACTATATGGCTTTCATTTTCATTGTGTGTCATCATTTCTTCCACTGCCGCCCTCAGTGCCTCTGCCTCCGCTCTGAAATTGCTTGTGTACTTACCAGTAGCGAATGACAGTGTTATTTTTCTGCCATTTGGTAGGTTCAGGAATGCTCCTGCCCCTCCGTTCTGTGTAGTGTTTGTTACAGAACCGTCGGTGTATGCATGGGTCCAGTCCATGCTTGGGTAGCTTTTCGATATGAAGCTTAGGGTAGTATCTCTCCTTTCTTTTTCAGTCTGGCAGTTTTTGTTTGCAATACCTGGTATATTTTCTACCACCTCTGGAAATATATCCTGCCTCCAGGTAGGTTTTCGGACAGTAGTGATGGGTTTTGGTGTTGTTAGTGCGTTTATGGGATCTTCGTGCATCTTTGCTTTGGCTATTTCTGCAAAGTTTCTCCGCTTTAGTTTCCCATTTCCCAAATTGTTTAGTCTCTGGTGCATTGGATGGTCAGTCAGTCTTCGGAGTTTCTCTGACTGCAGCTGGGCTCTGCAGTCTCTTCTTTCGGTCATGGATTGCAGTTTTGTAATCTTTTCAAGTTCTACAATTGGCGTTGACTTCATGCCTCCTGTTATATTTCTCATGGCTTGGTTTTGAAGTTTGCTAACTTTATCGAAGTTCGCCTTTGCTGCTGTTGTCCATGCCGCAATGCCATACTCGAGCACTGGTCTCACTCTTCCAGTGTACAGTTTCTTTAGTATGCCTTCGTCTGCTCCCCAGCTTGTGCCAGCAAGTTTCCTCATGATTGCCATTCTTTCTCTGGCTCTCATTCGGTTTCTCTCGATCTGACTTTTCCATGTCATGCGCCGATCAAATGGGACTCCCAGATAGGTTGGGTTGTCGTTTGGCTGCAGGAATTTGCCATTTAGTCTTAATTTGGTATTTTTGGGTTTTAATGAGAGCGAGAATATTGTGCATGTGGTTTTCTCCTCGTTTATTTTGACCAGCCATGAGTTCGCCCACTCTTCCAGCGATGTTAGGGCCGTCTGCATCCGATTTCTTGCTATGGTGAGATTCTTTTCAGAGGTCCACATAGCCAGATCGTCTGCAAACATTGAGCTATGGACTCTCCTTGGTATATTCTCTGTAATGTCGTTTATATATACCAGGAAGAGTGTGGGTGACAGTACTCCCCCTTGGGGTACTCCCTGCTTGAGTGTCACCTTTTTGCTCATCTGCCCTTGTACTTGGACTCTGGTCGTTCTTTGTTTGAGGTAGTGGTTGATCCACTTGAACATTTTCCCACAAACATCACTTCTTCTTAGCTTGACTCTAAGTCCTTCTTCTTCTTCTTCTTCGTACGCTGTTTACAGCGATATTTACGTTGCACTGATTTAATTTGTTAGCCAGTGGCTCAGTGCATCCGATTTCAACAGGCGTTTCTGTAGGGTTGCCCTCCTTAGCCTTTGGCTGTCCCCAGCCTAACTGCAAGGCAGCAGTTGTTTTTGGTCAGAGTTGTCTCTCTTGGGAAGTTGTCTTGCAGGACTATCGAGTCTTCCCTACTCGTGTCTATAGTGTTTGGAAATGATATGATGGACTATGTACTAGTTTGTACTATCCCGGAAGAGAGGCAGTCCAGTGTGACTTTTTCCCAGGATCGTCACGTCCTGCCAGAAACGTAGCATATGTATATGAGTGAGGTATCTTTTTGCTCGCTCTATTTTCTCGGCTCATCTGCAGTGATGGTACGCCTAGCATTCCCCGCCACCCGGGAGCTTGCCACCATAGGACAGGAGGTGCAGTGTCCGCTGGACTGCATCTCTTCTGCGTCCATTGGAATGACTGATAGCAGACAGATGCAAAGAGCGAGGAAGGAGTGCATTTTACCAGGTGCATTCCTGCGGCTCGATCGGGCCGGGACACAAGCCCCAGCCATGTCGTAGCCTCCCATCTCAGCGGTGCTGAGATTTTGGGCGGGATTCTGGCTTAGAGGCGTTCGGCCGTAATCCCTCAGATGGTAGCTTATCAGCCAAGCACGTGAACCAAATGTCAGCGACCTGTGATTCCTCTCGAAATAGTGCATTTGACCAGGTGACAAGCCTAGTCTTGCACGGAGATGTTGTCCGCCTAGGGAGCGGACATGGTCAAGGGTTGAGTCTCAGCAGTTCGCAGTGAGGTAGCTGATCTACTGCTTAGGGTACCCGACCGAGAACTAAGTCTTCTACAAATGATTTCATTCCTCATCGCCGTATGGGGTGAATATCGAGCAGCTTCCCGCCCGCTTTTATCAGCGGACGGCAGAGACCTCATTCTGCGGCTTGACCGGGCGGGGCTGGAGCGTGACCCCGAGGTCCCCACCATGTCGAAGCCTCCCTTTGCATTTGTGCTGGGCTGCTTTTTGGCGGGATTTTTGGCTTAGAGGTGTTCGGCCATAATCCCTCACCTCGAACCGTTGGCTTATCCGCCTAGTACGTGAACCAAAATGTCTGCGGCTCCTCTCGGGCGTAGCAGGATTACCGTAGCAGAGCATTGTCATTTGTAGGGTAAAGCTGACCTGTCTTCAGAGGGTTTATTTCCAGCACCCGTTCAATATTAGCCAGACCGTATCAATAGAGGGCTTTTAGTTTGTCAATGGCCCAGTTTCTGGAGCCTGCGATTTCTGCAGGGTGAAGACCAGATTACCGTAGCAGGCGCTCTTTCATTTGGGGGTTTTGAGACTGACCTGTTTTCCGTGGGTCTAATACCAGCACATGTTCACTATTAGACCCCACGAAGGTGCTCTCTTTTGACAGTCATTCTACACTATTGGCGTGTTTAGTCAATTTTAGCCTCAGGCTCCACTCCTGATAGTGCTCTTCCGTCAATTCCTTTATCAGACACTGGATGCAGACCAACCAAGCCACAGAGGGCATACCCCAGATTTCTGAGGGTCTAAATCCAGCAGCAGTTTCATATTAGACCCCAGAAAAGTGGTCTCGGCATGTCAGTCATTTCAGTGTTGGCCGTGTTGAGTCAAATTAAGCCGCAGGCTCCACTCCTGGTGGTGCCCTTCCGTCAATTCCTTTAAGTTTCAGCTTTGCAACCATACTTCCCCCGGAACCCAAACACTTTGGTTTCCCGGAAGCTGCCCGCAGAGTCATCGAAGCAACTCCTGCGGATCGCTAGTCGGCATCGTTTATGGTCAGAACTACGACGGTATCTGATCGTCTTCGCGCTTCTGACTTTCGTTCTTGATTAATGAAAACATTCTTGACAAATGCTTTCGCAGTAGCTCGTCTTGCGGCGATCCAAGAATTTCACCTCTAACGCCGCAATACGAATGCCCCCGTTTGTCCCTGTTAATCATTACCTCCAGTTCCGAAAACCAACAAAATAGAACCGAGGTCCTATTCCATTATTCCATGCACCATTATTCAGGCAGCCGAGGCCTGCTTTGAACACTCTAATTTTTTCAAAGTAAACGCGCCGGCCACCCAGGACGCTCAGCGAAGAGCACCCGTGGGAGAGAGCCGGCAGACGGTAGGGCAGGAGACAACGGGCAGTGAACCGGCGCGAGCCGGACCGCCCGCCTGCGCCTGAGATCCAACTACGAGCTTTTTAACTGCAACAACTTTAATATACGCTATTGGAGCTGGAATTACCGCGGCTGCTGGCACCAGACTTGCCCTCCAATAGATCCTCGTTAAAGGGTTTAAAGTGTACTCATTCCAATTACGGGGCCTCGAAAGAGTCCCGTATTGTTATTTTTCGTCACTACCTCCCCGTGCCGGGAGTGGGTAAGTTGCGCGCCTGCTGCCTTCCTTGGATGTGGTAGCCGTTTCTCATGCTCCCTCTCCGGAATCGAACCCTGATTCCCCGTTACCCGTTACAAACATGGTAGGCATGTCACGTACCATCGACATTTGATAGGGCAGACATTTGAAAGATGCGTCGCCGGCACATGAGGCCATGCGATCAGCACAAAGTTATCCAGAGTCACCAGTGGGGACGCCGCAACCCCGCGAGGGGAAACGACGATTGGTTTTGAACTAATAAAAGCGCTCTTTCCGCGAGGGTCGGAGCTTGGTAAGCATGTATTAGCTCTAGAATTGCCACAGTTATCCAAGTAGGATCGTGTCATCTAAGGAACCTCGACTGATTTAATGAGCCATTCGCGGTTTCACCGTGAGACAGTGTGAACTTAGACATGCATGGCTTAATCTTTGAGACAAGCATATGACTACTGGCAGGATCAACCAGATATCTGTCGGAGACGTACGTACAGCACACACCGGTCGGCGGAGGAAGGGTGTGTAAAAAGCCTCGCTGGGACGACGGCCGCAGGGACCGACTGACGGGACGGACGGTTTGTTCCACCCGTCCCTCACTCCGTCGACCTAGGACCGCCTGACAGGGGCCTCCCACACGCACCAGACGACCGACCGACCGGGCTCGCTCGAGGAGGGATGGCAGCGCTCTGTGCAGAACGGATCCCAACGACCTCGGCGACGAATTTCACTGGGACTAGAGACACAATTTGGCCTGCCCTTCTTCTCCGCTCTCATTCGGTTTCTCTCGATCTGACTTTTCCATGTCATGCGCCGATCAAATGTGACTCCCAGATAGGTTGGGTTGTCGTTTGGCTGCAGGAATTTGCCATTTAGACTTAATTTGGTATTTTGGGGTTTTAATGAAAGCGAGAATATTGTGCATGTGGTTTTCTCCTCGTTTATTTTGACCAGCCATGAGTTCGCCCACTCTTCCAGTGATGTTAGGGCCGTCTGCATCCGATTTCTTGCTATGGTGAGATTCTTTTCAGAAGTCCACATAGCCAGATCGTCTGCAAACATTGAGCTATGGACTCTTCTTGGTATATTCTTTGTAATATCGTTTATATATACCAGGAAGAGTGTGGGTGACAGCACTCCCCCTTGGGGTACTCCCTGCTCGAGTGTCACCTTTTTGCTCATCTGCCCTTGTACTTGGACTCTGGCCGTTCTTTGTTTGAGGTAGTGGTTGATCCACTTGTACATTTTCCCACAAACATCACTTCTTCTTAGCTTGACTCTAAGTCCGTCTTTCCAGACTTTGTCAAATGCCTTTTCCAGATCCACCCAAACAGCTACTGTGTGTTTCTGTGCCTGGTAGGCATCTTCTATCTCCTGGGCTATGAGGATGACCTGGTCCTCAGTGGATCTGTGCTGTCTAAAGCCGGCTTGCTGTGGAATTAGTATTCGTTTTTCTTCCAGATGCCACATCAGTCTGGTGTTTATCCTCCGTTCCATCAGCTTGCCGAGACAGCTCAGTAGGCTGATGGGCCTGTATCCATTTGGATCTGTTTTGTCCTTTCCTTTTTTTGGTACTGGTACCAGTATTTTCGTCTTTCCATGCCTGGGGTACAATTCCCCTTTTCCAGCTTTGGTTCAGGACCGATAGCAGTTTCCTCTTCGCTGTTTGGCCCAGCCCCATCAGCATTTCGTTTGTTATCCCGTCTTTTCCGGGAGATTTCCTTTTCTTTAATGTTCTCATAGCCTCTTCCATTTCGCTCATTGTTAATTTGGCCATCATGTGCTCTTCAGGTGCCGTATTCATGTTGTCGTGCCCCTTTAGCTCTTCGCTAATGTCTGTATGCTTATCTGCAGGGACCTCGATGTGGTTTGCTCTGGCATAGTGATCGACAAAAGCGTTTGCGGCTTTCTTACCTGTGATCAAGTTCTCGCCCTGCTTGATGGTAATTTGTTTGTTTGACGGGGTTTCGTCGTTCATGGGAGGGGTGGTCGAAAAGTGTTGCACTTTAGTTTTAAGTTAGTTAATAAGCAGGAAAACAAAGATGGATGTTTACGGCTTGATCTATGTTCCTGTCCCGACATATAGATGTGAGTGATGGGCAATGAGAACAGCCCAAGAAAGGCAACAACAAACTTCTGAAAGAGGTCCTTAACAAAGGTGGTTCCGGTGACGAAAAGGGAAACAATTAGTAACCAGGCATTACGTAACAATCTCGAAGCCCAACCCCTGCAGACAGACGCAAATGGAGCAGTCCCCCCTGCAATGGTTTGGCTATGTAGAATGAAAGAAGATCAGAAACCAAGGCGGTCATGGAAGATAAAAAGTCAAGGACACAGACCACCAGGTCGTCCCAAAGTACACTGGAAGACAACATACGACATCCTCTAAGGCATCGGGGCTTGGATTGGAAAGAGGACATGAGAAAGACATCGGATAGAACAGCGTCTTAATCTCGCTGGCAAAGCTCTACACCTCACGGTAGAAGAAGAGCGACTAAGTAAGTAATTAAGTAGTTCCCCATCGCAAGAGATATTTGCAATATCATTATACGTTTTTGCCTTGGTGATGTAACTTGCGTCGTATTTAGATTATAGTGTATAAGGAACTGCGCTGGTCGTCAACCTCACTCTCTAGTCCCGACCTGCCTTGGACCAGTAACAAGACATAAGTCAAGACGACTGGCGGTAACACGGTATGCAGGCACTCTGGTCATACCTTCCTTGAGACCAGAGGTCGCTTGAAACTTGCGTGATTCGATCTCTTACCATTTCCGTTCATCGCTTTGAGAGTCGAGTACCTTAACTAGCACGAACATTAGTGTGCGCTTTAGTCCTTCACTAGAAACGAACATTAGTGTACACTTTAGACCTTCTCTAGCATGAACATTAGTGTGCTCTTTAGTCCTTCACTAGCACGAACATTAGTGTGCACTTTAGACCTTCACTAGCACGAACATTAGTGTGCACTTTAGTCCTTCTCTGTGTATTCTCCCTGCAATGTGATACACTCCAATCAATTCTTCCCCTTTCTGACGCCCTGGTTGTAGAACTCCTCCGTCTGAGTCCGGAACCACGTCTCCAGTCCAGTAACCAAGTCCTGGACGTCAGAAAAACGTGCGGGTAGGACATAATGCCCCATCCACCATAATCATTGGACTTGGCACCTAGTGACTTCTTCCGGTTTGCAAACTTGAAGAATTCCCACTTGTAAACGTTGTTTTTCTGCCGTGACTCCTTCACACTTCCCATTTCCGTCCATGGCTCTGAGAGACAAGTACCTTCGTATGAACTTCAGCCCTCTCCACAAAGGGTGAAACTGCCATTTATTCTTGACTTTCCTGATGCCCTGAGCGTAGGACTCAAACGTCTTGGTCCGGAACGAGGTCTCTAGTCCATAACAGTTAATACCAAAAGGACTGTTTAAGGATTAGTAGTTGTTACAAAGACTGGAAAATGATAATTTAATGATGCAAAGGCTGAACATTTATCAGTTTGTAATACAAAGACTGTATAATGACTAGATGATCGTACAAGTTGACTGGGACGTCATTGAGAATGCAAGGGAAGTTAAGAAATAATCGATGATACATCCCTCTGTATCGGAACTAGTTTGATACAATGGTTCTATAGCGGCTTGTTGATGGCCCAAGTGGCTGAATACATATTAGTTAATGGTAACATGGTTGCATAAAGACTAATAGATGGTAGAAGTGTTGTAAAAGGACTATTTGACAGTATAAGTGATGTATCACGACTGACTGAAGCAACAAGTGTTGCTTCAGGACTAATTGATACTTTAATAGTTGTATAACGAAAGATTGATGGCACATGAGCTGCATAAGTACTGGTTTAAAGTGCAAGGTCGTTTAAGGATTAGTTGATGGGACAAGGTTCTATAAGGACTAGTTAGTGTTACAACCTACCAGTTGATTTTACAATTACTATGTTTTAGTTGGTATAATCTTATATGGGGACCATTTGATGGTACACAGGCTGTACCTTGACCAGTTGACAGTAACTTGGCTGTATAAGAACTAGTTAATGTTACAGTGGCTTTATGAGGACTAGCTAATGTCACAAGCGCTAAATAAAAACTAGCTAATATGACAAGGGATATATAAAGACTAGCTAATGTCACAAGGGCTATATAAGACTAGCTAATGTGATAGGTCAGGTTAGGTCAGGTCATCCCGTAACCGGTGAGGTTGTTGGGCCACACATGAAGACATCCTCACAACCCCACGCCACCCCTCTCTGTCAGATGCCGCTGTCTGTGACTCTTCTGGTCGGAGACTGGTCCATTCTTTTATGTTGTCCTCCCATCTCTTTTTGGGCCAGCCTCTTCGTCGTCTGCCATGCACCTTTCCGTAGAGGATTGTATTTGTAAGACCATTTGATCTCGATATGTGACCGTACCAAGTGAGTTTCCTTCTTTTGACAGTTGCCAAGAGGTCTTCGAAAGGCCCTATTGTTGTTGTAATTCTATCTCGTATTTCCACATTTGTAACTCGATCTTTGTACGTGACGTTTAAAAGTTTTCGGAAACATCTCATCTCCAAGGCCTGTATCCTCCGCTGAAGGTCGCTCCCATCACAGTCTGTCTGAAAGAAACTCGTTCCCTTGCCAAAACTCCAGCTTCCGCCACTGCCATACTCAGGCATTCCTGGATATCTTGGTGCCATCGTCTTCTTGGTCTACCCCTTCCTCTTTTGCCTGGCACCATACCTTCCATCACCGTCCTCTCAAGACCGTTGTGTCTCTTGATGTGACCAAAGTATTTGCATTTTCTAGTCAAAATGGAATTGATAAACCAGTTCTCCTCTATGCTCAACTCTTGCCGAATGTCTACATTTGTTCTTTTCTCTGTCCTGGGTATTCTGAGGATCTTTCTGTAACATTTTGACTCGAAGGATTCGATTCTTTGTCTAGAAGTTTTGGTAATCGTCCATGCTTCACAGCCATAAGCTGCCACAGGAAAAACACAGGCTCTCAAGACTTTTACCTTTATCGTTTTGTTGGTGCCCTGCCATAATTTCTTCAGGCTGTTCAGTCTCTGCATTGCCATAGCTAGTCTTCTTCTGATTTCTTTCGAGCAGTCACCATTTTTGTCGATTCTGGAGCCCAGATATTCAAAATGTGTAACCTGATCTATTTCCTCACCACCCACTGTAAATTTATGCTGACATTGTGTTTTATCGGTGGTCATTATCTTTGTTTTGTTTATGTTTATGAACAGATTTTCATCTTTACTATGTCCATTAACGGCTGAAAGTAGCTGCTCTAGCCCTTCCGCACTTCTTGATTGTATCACTGTGTCATCTGCGTATCGTAACTCTGGAATCTCGTACCCCCCAATCGTAAATGGGTCGAAACTTTTAATGTTCTTATCTTCTCGAACATTTCTCATTATGCATTCCGCATATATGTTGTACAGATAAGGTGAGAGGATACATCCCTGTCGGACTCCCTTTTGTACTGCAAACCAATCTGATGTTTGCCCAGATACTCGGACAGCGGCTTGTTGATCTTGGTATAATGTTTCAATGAGATGGACTATATGCAAAGGAAACCCCATTTCCTTCATGATTCTCCACAGATTTTGATGTTTTACCGTGTCGAATGCCTTAGTGTAATCAATGAAACATGTGTACAGGTCTACATTAAACTCTCTACATTTTTCATAGATATTCCTTAAATTGAATATGTGGTCCCGGGTCCCTCTGTCTTTCTGAAATTCAGATTCAAACCTTTTCTCTATGCTTCTTAATAGAATTCGCAAGAGTATCTTGCTAGCGTGGCTGATCAGCGCGATAGTTCGGTAGTTCGTGCACAGCTTCAGGTTGCCTTTTTGGGGGAGGGGAATATAAATTTATTTCTTCCATGCTTCTGGCCACTCTGCACTGTGCCATATATAGACTCGAGCACATGCCTCCCCTCCTGCTTGTATTAGCTCTGCTGGGATATCATCGCATCCTGGGGACTTTCCCTTTTTCAGGCTTTTAATTGCAGAACGTACTTCTTCCAATGTTGGTTCAGGTTCTTTCTCATCCTTTGGCAGGATTGTAACTGAGCGCTTTGTGCTATCTCCATACATGGTTCTGCAGTACTCTCTCCATCTATTCAGTATGTCTTTGGTTTCTGTTAATGTGTCATCCTCTTTGTCATTTATGACATGTGGAACCGGACGGAATTCCCTTGTCAGTGTTCTTATTGCTTTAAATGCATCTCTTTCTTTGCCTTGTTGTTGTAGGTTTTCTATATCCTTACATGTTTCTACTATGTATCTTCTTTTATCTTTTCTTATTTCTCTGCTAACTTTTCTTGCGCAGTTTTTATATGTTGTGTTGGTCCCCTTACTTCCCATTTGTTTTAATTGTTGCCTTTCTGCAATGAGTTTCTGTGTTTGCTCTGTTATATAGCTCTGTGTCTTGTGCAATATCTTTGGAATCATTTCTTTTGCTGTCACTAGGGCTATATAAAGACTAGTTAATGGTACAAGGCTTTTATAAAGACTAGTTAATGGTACAAGACTTATGTAAATACTAGTTAATGGTACAATGCTTATATAAAGACTAGTTAATGGTGCAATGCTTATATAAAGAGTAGTTAATGGTACAAGGCTTATATAAAGACTAGTTAATGGTACAATGCTTATATAAATACTAGTTAATGATACAATGCTTATATAAAGACTAGTTAATGGTACAAGGCTTATATAAAGACTAGTTAATGGTACAATGCTTATATAAATACTAGTTAATGGTACAATGCTTATATAAAGACTAGTTAATGGTACAAGGCTTATATAAATACTAGTTAATGGTACAATGCTTATATAAAGACTAGTTAATGGTACAAGGCTTATATAAAGACTAGTTAATGGTACAAGGCTTATATAAAGACTAGTTAATGGTACAAGGCTTATATAAAGACTAGTTAATGGTACAAGGCTTATATAAAGACTAGTTAATGGTACAATGCTTATATAAAGACTAGTTAATGGTACAAGGCTTATATAAAGACTAGTTAATGACACAAGGGCTATATAAAAATGTAATTGTCCATCGTGAAGCACCGATGGCCACATCATCAGATGGTTTTGTCTTAATAATGTGATGTGCGCTGTATTTGGATTATAGTGAGGAAGAATATGCTCTGGTCATCAACCTCACTCTCTGGTCCTGAACTACCTTGTACCAGTGACAAGACATAAGTCAAGACGACTGGCGGTAACACAATATGCAGGCACTCTGGTCCCACGTCCCTTGAGACCAGAGGTCGCTTGAAACTTGCGTGATTCGATCTCCCACCATTTCTGTTCATCGCTTTGAGAGACGAGTACCGTAACTAGCACGAACATTAGTGTGCACTTTAGACCTTCATTAGCACGAACATTAGTGTGCACTTTAGACCTTCACTAGCATGAACATTGGTGTGCACTTTAGACCTTCATTAGCACGAACATTAGTGTGCACTTTATTCCTTCTCTAGCATGAACATTAGTGTGCTCTTTAGTCCTTCACTAGCATGAACATTGGTGTGCACTTTAGACCTTCACTAGCATGAACATTGGTGTGCACTTTAGACCTTCACTAGCATGAACATTGGTGTGCACTTTAGACCTTCACTAGCATGAACATTAGTGTGCTCTTTAGACCTTCACTAGCATGAACATTGGTGTGCACTTTAGACCTTCACTAGCATGAACATTAGTGTGCACTTTAGTCCTTCACTAGCATGAACATTAGTGTGCACTTTAGACCTTCACTAGCACGAACATTAGTGTGCACTTTAGTCCTTCTCTGTGTATTCTCCCTGCAATGTGATACACTCCAATCAATTCTTCCCCTTTCTGACGCCCTGGTTGTAGAACTCCTCCGTCTGAGTCCGGAACCACGTCTCCAGTCCAGTAACCAAGTCCTGGACGTCAGAAAAACGTGCGGGTAGGACATAATGCCCCATCCACCATAATCATTGGACTTGGCACCTAGTGACTTCTTCCGGTTTAAAAACTTGAAGAATTCCATTTTGTGGACTTTGTTTTTCTTCCATGACTCCTTCACACTAAAATGCACTCCTTCACACTAATGTGCACTCCTTCACACCAAAGTGCACTCCTTCACACCAAAGTGCATTCCTTCACACTAAAGTGCACCCCTTCACACTAAAGTGCACTCCTTCACACCAAAGTGCATTCCTTCACACTAAAGTGCACCCCTTCACACTAAAGTGCACTCCTTCACACTAAAGTGCATTCCTTCACACTAAAGTGCATTCCTTCACACTAAAGTGCACCCCTTCACACTAAAGTGCACTCCTTCACACTAAAATGCACTCCTTCACACTAAAGTGCATTCCTTCACACTAAAGTGCACTCCTTCACACTAAAGTGCACCCCTTCACACTAAAGTGCACTCCTTCACACTAAAATGCACTCCTTCACACTAAAGTGCACTCCTTCACACTAAAGTGCAAAACTTGTCGACAATCCCGTGTAGAATTGTTAAAATAGTTATGTGGGCTGTTGGTAAAGCTGATGACCTAATTACAATGTTGCCTTGCCATTTGATGTAAACGAAAGATTGATTTTTTTTTTGCGTTCGTCTTATTATCTATTTCCCAAGGCTGTATGCGTTGCACTGTTGTTTTTCTTGTTGTGCCTGTCGGCCCAGTGCATCCGACTTCGGCAATCATTTTATGTAAGGGTCTGCTTCCTCTTGTATTTTTTAAGGGTTTTTTTCCTGGGGGTAACGGCCGGTGCTGTGATGGGGGGATCGAACCCAGATCCTTCGGTTGTGAGCCGTGTCACTTAACCACTAGCCCACGTCGTCTCCAACGAAAGATATAAGACTCGCCTATTTGTTTTCCTTCTTGTGGTCAGGCCAGCTTTCTGATCTCTTTAAGATAAGAACGTGTACAAATGGACGGGCTTACAAGGAGACCGGAAGCGAATCGAGGTCTTCCACACGCGCATCCAACGTCTTATCCTTGGAGTCCGCTGACAACAGATAGTCACTAACATGGAGGTCTTCCACACGAGCATCCAACGCCTTATCGTTGGAGTCCGCTGACAACAGATAGTCTCTAACATCGAGGTCTCCCGACCGACGCATCTGGAGAGCAATTCCTCAATGATGGATCGGCGCCGCCTCTCTTTCTCCGCCACGTGGCCCATCTTTCTCAGCCATGTGGCCCACACTTCTCCGCCATGTGGCCCACCTTTCTCCGCAATGTGGCCCACCTTTCACCGGACGTCTAGACTCGATAGCTGCGTATGTTCCTGAAAATCAGAGGCGGAAAAAGAACGCACCTCTCATGGAGTGCCCCAAGGGCCACCCGTGCAACACCTGGGTGAAACACATCGCCTCACTCCCATCTGTCCTGTACACTGCGCTTGCATTTCTGAACCTACCAAATGGCAGAAAAATAACACTGTCATTCGCTACTGGAAAATACACAAGCAATTTCAGAGCGAAGGCAGAGGCACTGAGGGCGGCAGTGGAAGAAATAGTGACAGGTAAAAGGAATGAAAGCCATATAGACCTGCTTACAGATGCCCTGGCCGTAGTCACAGCACTGAAAAGCCAAAAAAAATACTGAGCTTAATGATTTAAGAGCAGTACTCTGTCAACTATGCCAGCAGTCCGCACCAAAAAGGGTAGTGGTACAGTGGGTTCCATCCCACTGCAACATCCAATGCATCGAGGTTGCAGACAGACTTTCAAAAGAAGGTGCAAGACTACCACAACCAGAAACTAGTATGACATACGAAGAGTCAAAACGGCTTATTAGAGCTAGATACATGACCAAATGGGAAACCGAACACACTGGATACACCAAAAACGATGCCTATTACCAGTTGAACAGAAGAGAGCAGGTAGTGGTCTTCAGACTTCGCACTGGCCACAATAGACTTAGGTACCACCTATTCAACAAATTGAAGATAGGTGGCACTGACGAATGCCCGTGTGGTACCGGGAAAATTACCGCTGAACATTTGCTGCAAAACTACCCGACATACGAGGATCAGAGAGAGCATATGTGGCCATCACCAGTGGCAACACTAGACAAGCTCTATGGCAGTGTCGACAGCCTCAGGATGACGGCTGCTTTTTTCGAAAAAATTAAGGTTGATGTCTGACTGCGTACGATGAAGAAGAAGAAGAAGAAGTACACTGCGCTTGACTGACCTGGGCCCGGACCTAGTTGTCTAGACGAATCACTTGACTTGTACGGCAAAGACCTTTATTTCTCCTTTTTCTTTCTGTTTACAGTTGACTGGATTATGAAAACAACAGCAGCCAACAACAAAATGGAATTAATTGGAGTTTAACAAAACAACTTGTTGATCTGGACTTTGCTAACGGCTTAACTTTTCTGTCACAGAACCGCAATAATATTGTCTGTATTATGTAGTCAATGTGTAAAGGAAAGATCCCAGTAACACGCCAGTGTAGCATATTGGAAAGATGGTGTTAGGTCCGTATATTTCTTGACCAATAGGCTACTAGGAGGGATGTGGCTAGCATCACGTCGGGCCTTGACCAGTGCAGTGGGCTACTAGGAGGGATGGGGCTAGCATCACGTCGGGCGCCTTGACCAGCGGGCTACTAGGAGGGATGTGGCTAGCATCACGTCGGGCCTTGACCAGTAGGCTACTAGGAGGGATGTGGCTAGCATCACGTCGGGCCTTGACCAGTGGGCTACTAGGAGGGATGGGGCTAGCATCACGTCGGGCGCCTTGACCAGTAGGCTACTAGGAGGGATGTGGCTAGCATCACGTCGGGCGCCTTGACCAGTGGGCTACTAGGAGGGATGTGGCTAGCATCACGTCGGGCGCCTTGACCAGTGGGCTACTAGGAGGGATGTGGCTAGCATCACGTCGGGCGCCTTGACCAGTGGGCTACTAGGAGGGATGTGGCTAGCATCACGTCGGGCGCCTTGACCAGTAGGCTACTAGGAGGGATGTGGCTAGCATCACGTCGGGCGCCTTGACCAGTGGGCTACTAGGAGGGATGTGGCTAGCATCACGTCGGGCGCCTTGACCAGTGGGCTACTAGGAGGGATGTGGCTAGCATCACGTCGGGCGCCTTGACCAGTGGGCTACTAGGAGGGATGTGGCTAGCATCACGTCGGGCGCCTTGACCAGTGGGCTACTAGGAGGGTTGGGGCTAGCATCAAGTCGGGCCTTGACCAGCTGGCTACTAGGAGGGATGTGGCTAGCATCAAGTCGGGCCTTGACCAGTGGGCTACTAGGAGGGATGGGGCTAGCATCAAGTGGGGCCTTGACCAGCGGGCTACTAGGAGGGAGGTGGCTAGCATCAAGTGGGGCGCCTTGACCAGTAGGCTACTAGGAGGGATGTGGCTAGCATCAAGGGTGGCGCCTTGACCAGCGGGCTACTAGGAGGGATGTGGCTAGCATCAAGTGGGGCGCCTTCACTTTTCCAGATTATTCTGCTGCCCGATTTTTTATGATGGGTCGACTCCAGAAACAATTTTTGCGATGGGAAAAATCCTGCACCAACTGCAGATCCTACCCCTATCGCTCGACTGGGAAGCTAGTGCATTAACCACTCCGCTATCGTAGCTACCTTAAGTGTATTGCTGCTGAATAACCAAATTCCTGATCATATGTTCAGAATGTCCACCGCTGTCCTGTGGGTTATCTGTTAACGGTAAAGGCTTCAGAACTAAATCCTGAGGTAAAATCTGCATTATGTGCCATCTCCAATCGATTTGACTACGTCTTGCCAACGCACCAAAGATAGCTCAAGACGAGAGAGTGAGGCTGACTATAACGCAAACTACCTCACTTAAATCTATTTAAGCGATTTATATACACAATTAAGTTTCTTACCTTCGACTAGTGGAACTTGCATATATTAATGAACAGCGTCAAGGCCAATCTACCAGAAAGGAGGGCGGTACAAGTGGGCAGACAATTGGCATACTAAAAAGTGGATGTCGTTTCTCTAAGTGAGAAAAGATTATCTAGTGGAGGTCAGAGCACAAATCCTGGAACCAGCAACACGTTAATCTGGAGCGGCGTGACACAGAAAGGCGCGATGTTCATATCGGATTCGTTACCAGGTCTCATCAAGTCCGTGAGCTTCTTTGACCTCTCTACAGGGTATTAATTAATTACTGTCGATGAATCTCAAATCACACTATAACACGGTAGGAGGTGAGAGATCGATTCCATTTGTCACCATCAGGTCCTCCAATGTACAGGCTTCCTGCATACTGGGACATATAATCAGGTGTACCGGGTCCTCTACGGTCCCATATCCATAATTTTCATTGTCTGCATATTCCCACTTTTTCAGGTTAGACTGACATCTAGACACAGCTGTTTGTAACATGTTCAGAGATCTCCACGTTGTATATAGCAAATTATGTCAAAGGGACACAAAATGAGCCTCCACGAAGATTGTAACACAAATACAACATTGTACGACAGTTGGGCTGGAAACAACTACGGAATCTCTCCAGATCTTATGTACCTTTTCCAAACTTGTATTCTGCGCTGACATCCATTTGCCCAAGTCTGTACTTTAATCGCAAGTGCCTTTGTTGTCCTCCATTTTTTAGAGCAATGTAAAAGAACGGACTTGAAGATTTTTAATTTGGTGGTTATTTTATTATTTTGTAAATTTCTATAAGGACCTCAACATAATAAACTCTTTTCTCGCCTACTTTATTCTTACCATTACATCACGTTACGTATTTCCTAATACATGAAATCACAAGAATGTTGCTCTTACTAACTGCGAATTGAGTGCATTTTGTGAGATTAAGTTGTATTCTTCTTAGATTTCATTCATTACCTATTTGTTGTTTACTTGTGCACTTTCTAAGTATTTTTTATGTATATTTAAATTCAACAGATAATAATAATTCGTCCATGGTCGCCGATCAGAACAACCAACATCATCACGTGTCATAATGAAACTTTGACTTTGTGTCTGCGCTCATTACCGATCAAGCCAATTCGAGCCTGGAACAACTGGCAAACGTAGTCAGCAGTTGTCTCTCCTATTTTCTCTGCTCTTGACTACTTGATTGCATGTCTATCCTTGGCTGCCTGGATAGGGAGACCCTCGATGAGTTCAACGCCGTCTCTGATCGTGCTATTCCATGTTGAACCATTTAGAACCAGGATCTCCCAGATGCGCATATCTTTCTAACAGCACTTAAGGGACTCCTTCAGACCGTCTTTGAAACGCTTTTTTTATGCTGCAACGGATACAAGTGACCCGGAAGTGACCTTCAAGTCGTCTGAATTGTAAAGCAAATGTTGCCCAGAATATCAGCCATCGCCTTGACCTTGAATATGATCACGTCTGCTTTCTCAATACTCTGTTCCCCGGGGTCACATCTACACACTACAGCGAACGGCGGTGATATATGCCTGCCGTGTGATACTAACACTTTTATGCCATTAAAATATCACACCGAACGTCTATGCTATAATTGCACAGGTGTCCTGCTGCCGGAACTGGAAATACTTATCTCAAATTGTAGTCAAACTGACGACAGTGTTATCGTCTGTAAGGAAGGATATTACAGAACAGCCAAAGGGAAAGATGCAGAGAACAGGAAGTGTGCTATGTGTGTTTCATGTGAACACGTCGGCCGGCGTTGTCAGAACGACAGCAACGCAATTTGTTGTCCAGGTGTCGATTATGACGTCATTGATAACAGGTGCCAGAAAAAACCTTTTGTCTGTGGGCCAGGAGAATATAAAACAGGGGATAATTGTCTACCATGTGAGGACAGCACTTTTAATTATTTTAGCAATCATAGCAATACTGATTGCAAAAATTGTAGTAAACCAAGCAAGTATCTCGATGAGATAGAAGTTAAACCATGCAACAAAACACATGATACAGTAATAAGATGCAAGGGACAAAAGTTCTGGAAGGATTCTGGAGTGCGTGGTGTAAAAGGGAATTGCGAGATTTGTAAGGACTGCACACATAGCACCAATAATTATTTTGGGAGAAACTGTACCAACATTAGCGACACAGTTTGCTGCACAAGACCATACATGGATGTAGATGAGACGGGCCAGTGTGTCGAGAAGGCCGAAGTATCAACACCAATGCCAGGTACAATTGTGACTTTGTTTCGTGTCTGGGTACATACCTCAATTTTATATTTGATATAAGATTAAAGAAATTATTTAGAGTTATAAATATTTGTATATTGAATTTTGAAGTCCAATTTAATTGTTTTAAAAATATCAGCCACGATCGACAGAAAGTTTGTTTGTTTAATATTATATATATATATATATATATATACACTGTACTGTAATCCTGGTGTTCACACAGGCACATTTTGTGCCCTATGCCAAGTAACCTAATCTCGTCTAAACTCATCTCTGCCCTTTGTCCTTACGTAACATGCCGGACCAAGGACTTGTCGAAGGCCATCTCTCCATCTCATTGGTGGACGTCCAGGGAGGAGGATTATTTGTGTAGGGCCACCATGACGTCACTTTACGTGTCCATCGATTGCTAGGCATGCGTACCACGTGGCCTGCTCATCTGTACTTTCTTATCAACGCAGTTTCTACGACGTCATTGAAGCACATTTGATTCATGATGGCTGTGTTGTGGATGTAGTCTCGTAGTGAAAGTGACAGCGTGCTACGCTCCATCGCTCGTTGGGTAGCATGGAGCCGCGTCATGTTCTTTTTTCGTAGGTTCCACATCTCGCAGCCATATACCAATCCTGGAATGACCAGGCTGTTGAAAGTGAGACCTCTCGCTTTCTTGTTTTTTATCTGTTGAAAGTGGGACCTCTCGCTTTCTTGTTTTTTATCTGTTGAAAGTGGGACCTCCCGCTTTCTTGTTTTTTTTTATCTGTTGAAGGTGGGACCTCTCGCTTTCTTGTTTTTTATCTGTTTAAGGTGGGACCTCTCGCTTTCTTGTTTTTTATCTGTTGAAAGTGGGACCTCTCGCTTTCTTGTTTTTTATCTGTTGAAAGTGGGACCTCTCGCTTTCTTGTTTTTTATCTGTTGAAAGTGGGACCTCTCGCTTTATTGTTTTTTATCTGTTGAAAGTGGGACCTCTCGCTTTATTGTTTTTTATCTGTTGAAAGTGGGACCTCTCGCTTTCTTGTTTTTTATCTGTTGAAGTACTGTCTTGATAAGGTTGAAGCTGAACCACCCATAGCCTTCGAAAGACCACTTTATGCAAGTAATAGGTCTCTTTATGCAAGTCATAGATCCCTGTATGCAAGTCATAGGTCTCTTTATGCAAGTCATATATCTCTTTATGCAAGTCATAGCTCTCTTTATGCAAGTCATAGATCTCTGGATGCAAGTCATAGCTCTCTTTATGCAAGTCATAGATCTCTGTATGCAAATCAAAGATCTCTTTATGCAAGCCATAGATCGTGTTATGCAAGTCATAGGTCTCTTTATGCAAGTCACAGATCTCTTCGTGCAAGTCGTATATCTCTTTATGCAAGTCATAGCTCTCTTTATGCAAGTCATAGATCTCTGTATGCAAATCAAAGATCTCTTTATGCAAGCCATAGATCGTGTTATGCAAGTCATAGATCTCTTTATGCAAGTCATAGATATCTTTATGCAAGACAAAGATCTCTTTATGCAAGTCATATATCTCTTTATGCAAGTCATAGATCTCTTTATGCAAGTCATAGATCCCTTCATGCAAGTCATATATCTCTTCATGCAAGTCATAGATCCCTTCATGCAAGTCATATATCTCTTCATGCAAGTCATATATCTCTTCATGCAAGTCATATATCTCTTTACGCAAGTCATAGGAGTTCGTAATTTCTTGGCCCAAGTAGATGTACGAATTAAGGTTTCTCATGGAATCAGTTCCGAGCCCTTTTCCTCGCATGAACATAAACTGTTCCGAATGCATTGTGTCTTTAGCTAATTTATTTTTAGAACATCTCCCTCGCTTGCATTTTTTAGCTCATTCAGGCGCTGCTCGGCTTCCTCAATGCAGTGGCTGATGATGACTATCTCATCCGCAAACCGGACGTGGTTGAGTATCTCTCCGTCTATGTTAATACCCCTATCATTCCAATTGAGTGTACAGAAGACTTCCTCAAGGGCTGCTGTGAGAGACGTTTAGGAGAGATTGTATCACCATGTCGTACGCCACGTTCAATTTGAATGTTAATTGGCCGGTAAAAAAGGTGGTGATATTTGTTGAGCAGCATATTGTTCCTCGATATCTTGATTTCGTAGGGAATTTGTGATTGTAGTCACTTCAATTTTATCGAAAGCTTTTTCATAATCCACGAACACTAGACATAGAGGCATACGCACTTCTCTTGCCCTCTCTATTAGCTGGTGGAGGTGGTCAATGGTAGAGTAGCCCTTCCTTAATCCCGCCGTGATTTTTCCGTTTCTGATAACGTGCTCCCTAAGTATGTGGAATCTTTCACCTGTTTGATTTCCTGCTTTGCAAGGAAGACATTGGTATGTCCTGTGTGTCTGGATATTTTCATGACCTCAGTATTTTCTACGTTGATTTTCATGTTGTATTTAGTTTGTGGTTAAAATTGTATTTCTGAAGTTGCTATGACAGAAGCTTATCTGCAAAAAAGAAGTTCGTTTAAGAGTTCATCAATGTTGTTTCACTCATTTGGGTTGGATGTTTTACAAATGTGGTCTACGTATGTGTTGAGCAACAAATGTGGTCTACGTATGTGTTGAACAACAAATGTGGTCTACGTATGTGTTGAGCAACAAATGTGGTCTACGTATGTGTTGAGCAACAAATGTGGTCTACGTATGTGTTGAGCAACAAATGTGGTCTACGTATGTGTTGAGCAACAAATGTGGTCTACGTATGTGTTGAGCAACAAATGTGGTCTACGTATGTGTTGAGCAACAAATGTGGTCTACGTATGTGTTGAGCAACAAATGTGGTCTACGTATGTGTTGAGCAACAAATGTGGTCTACGTATGTGTTGAGCAACAAATGTGGTCTACGTATGTGTTGAGCAACAAATGTGGTCTACGTATGTGTTGAGCAACAAATGTGGTCTACGTATGTGTTGAGCAACAAATGTGGTCTACGTATGTGTTGAACAACAAATGTGGTCTACGTGTGTTGTGAACAACAAATGTGGTCTACATATGGGATGGACAACAAATGTAGTCAACATATGGAATGGACAACAAATTTGGCCTACATATGGGATGGATCTATTACAATGTAATAAGGTAAATCAGATCATTGTACAGTGAACTCCAATACTTCATTGCAAGCACCATGACAATATCTATCAAAAGAGCTTGATACAACACGATTTTCGTCCCGACTCTGTGCTACCAATATCAAAACTGGACATCAATTGAAAAACGACAAATCGTAAAAACAGAAATAAAATGCCTGCTAAAAATATTGGGTATAACTAGGAGAGACATGATCAGAAACGTTCACATCAGGAAACTAGTGGTAACTAGTATTAGACTACATCAAAAGACAGCAATTAAAGTGGTCTGAACACGTAACAAAACTACAGCCACACAGCAGCACCCTCACTTCTTCTCCCCCCCCCCCCCACCCCAAACAAGCAATGCTATTTAGATTCAACAGATTCAAGGCCAAATGCCGATCGCGAGAAAGGTACCTACGTAAATATCTGAGGCGCGGAATGCCACTGTGCATGAGGCACATTGTATGGCTCGGTCTAGAGATCTCTTCTTAACCTGACGCTGAAAGGCAAAACAGAATAAGCGAAAAGAAGAAGAAAGAAGAAGATTCACGTTCGTAGCTTTAGAAGACTGATTTCGTTGAGATTTACGATTAACATTAGTACAAAAAACATTCATAAATATTATGTATGGTCTAATACGGAAGAAGATCCACGAGTAACGGCACTGTGTAACAGGAACCCTAGTGGCGCCACTGGTGTGAAGATGTCGTACTTACTAACATAACATATTGTAACGTAGCATAACACAAGTCAGCTAGCTGGGTTTAGTGTTCAGTGCAAGTCGGCCTGTAGGTGGTCAAGTATAGTCTGAAGTAAGCGTTAGCATCGTATCTAGTTCGACGCTCGTCCTGAAAAAAGACATTGTGACGTTATGTGGTAGTTTACAGCGAGTCTGCGATATCTGCGCCTTTTTTGCTCGATACATATTTTCTCCTCACAGAGAATATGTCGCAAAAAGTGGACTGTGTGGCTATAACATCAGATCTTGGTTATGTGCATAGCGGAGAGGCATAGATGGCGCCTGTGAGGCTGCGGTTCTACCTTGCTCTAATTTACGCTTCCACCACCACCAGCTCAAAAAATAGGTGATCGTATATTCCAGGGGCTACCAGCCTAACGATTGGAAACATAAACTGGAATTGACCTGGCAAGTCACCAGCGGATTTTTGCCTGCCAAAAAATATGTAACAAATGAGGTCACCTCCCCACGCCGTCTAACGACATAAGTGGACTGAAGATAGATAGATAAACACGCGGTTTCAGCTTGCATTCTTGGGTACCTGGTTTGCCTTCCCACCGCGTTCTCTATTCTCTTAGCAAGACTGCTCTATGGTAGCCTTTAGTCAATGGCCGCCGCTTGGAGCCAGATAAGGGATTTGGTTATATCTGGTTCGCTCACCCTCATGCAAGCAGTCAGCCATGAGTCGCTCAGCTAATTGACTGGCCTGCATCTTCGGACCGAGAATCGTATTTATCTTGAAAGGAAATGTAAAGTGTGGATGCTAGAAGGGTGGTTCTGGTGTTGTAAGTCAACAGTCTCCAGTACTTTTTTTTTGCGCAATATATTTGTTGTTGTTATTGTTTAATGCCCACAATGAGTAAGTTTACTCTTTTGTTCGCTCTGAAAATGGCGTTAAATGGCGTGTTGTAGCAGCTTTCCTCACATCTCGAGAGTGTTGATGACGGTAGACCGTGATCCTCCAGGCGGCTGGGCTGTGTCTGGCTTCATCTGCGTGACGTTCACTACTACAGGGATTACGTCGATCCACATCTCGTCAGCCAGCCTGTCTTTAAAACATTAAGTTTCCAGGGAGCGTTTCATGGAAAAAGAGATAGTGGACTTGGTAAGTGTGAGGGATCAAGATTCTGAGCAGTTCATGTGCTGTAACAGGGCAGACTGGGTAAGGAGAAGGGAAAGAAAAGAGAAGGCTAACCTTGTTCCCAAAAAACGTCTGCTTAATTCGGATGTGTCGAACCAAAAGCTGCAAATATCGCAGTCAAGCAGTAAACTACGACACAGTTCTCTGGACAACATCCTACTGCCTGCAAAACCCTTTCCGGGCATGGTAGGGGGAGTTTGAGGACGAACAAAGAAGGGCGGTGTGTTGTGCCTTACCCGGGCGTAACGTCCTGGTCAGAATGTTATTCCTCACCGTACTAGCATCTCAGTTCTCTACGCTATTTATTACATTCTGATAGATATGTCATTAAAACAAAATGCTTGTTCCCTACAGTTGCTGTTGTGTGTGGAAAGGGACAGTATCTTGATAACAAGACCAGCAGCATGGAACCAACATGTGCAGCTTGCAGTAACGGCAGCTACCAAGACAAAGTTAATCACACAGACACTGACTGTCAGAACTGTACAGAGTTCAAAGGTCAACATTTGCCCCAAACGTGTCCAGAACCCGAGAAGACAATACACAACGGTTATACGAATGTTATACTCATTTCTTTTAATTGTGGTGTTGCTATTGTTTTTAGTGTGTTTGTTATTGCTATTTGTATTGTGATTGTTAAGAATCGCGAACGGACCATTGAAGAAGAACCTATACCCCTACAGCAAAATCCAGTACATCAAATGGAGAATGATGGGGAAGATGAAGAAGAAAGAACATGCACAAAACTATTAGATCCAGAAAGTTCAAAAGAAAACAATAATGACGAATAACACTACCAATCTCCATTTGTATCACTGCAGCTCAAAGTGACGATAGTAACTATATAAAACTTAAGAAACCTTTGCTTGTTTGAGAATATATTTGTTATAAGCTGTTATTTATGCGGACATGGCAGTCTTCCGTTTGCCTGTGGACTTATATTTCTCCTATTTTAACCAACTTTCTCATAACCTACAGATCGGAAATTGTGTTCACAGTCTGTACCAGTGAGACCTGTTAATCTATCAGAATTACATTCGTCTTGTCCAAACAAACAAAAATAAATCTTAAAATAAATGAAAGCTTGTACCGAACAACTTGATTTTAGATTGATTACAACTGATTGAAAGAAACAATTGTCTTCAGTCAATCAATCAATTTAACATGCTCAGCTCCCGATAGAACACGGCTCTTAACAAGTACATGCATAAGTTCTTCTATCCTGGAACATCCAACCTAACTCTGTCCACTTATTTCATATTCCAGTTAGTATCTTTGTCTCCAGTTCCCTTATCCGTGTGTGTTATAATGGGCTCCTACCTCACTTGCTCTGGGGATTTCAGAACAGGAAACTCGTGCAATGTTATCACCTGCTTACCTTAATGTTTGTCCTACCCAACGTCAAAGTCTTCATCTCACCTCACGTCCTACTGATATGTTTTGTTATTTTCAACAGTTCAACATTAGTGATTGTATCATACCAGCTGTATCTCTATTGTCGTTGCAGGCTTACATTTATGAAAGTATTAACTTTTCCGTTGTTGTTTTTGTTATTCTCCATGTTTCATAGCCATAAAATTGGATTGACTTGGCATTGGAAATGAAGAATTTTATTTATCCTCTTGAGTGCAAGCGTGCGGTGCAGAGAGATGTGTGACTATAACAAGCAATGGCCAGTATTATGGACAGACAAGGGCCAGTATGAGGACAGACAAAGGCCAGTGAGAGGACAGACAAGGGCCAGTGTGACGACAGACACAATCCAGTGTGAGAACAGATACGAGCCAGTGTGAGGACAGACAAAGGCCGGTCTGAGGACAGACAAAGGCCAGTGAGAGGACAGACAAGGGCCAGTGTGAGGACAGACAAGGGCCAGTATGACGACAGACACGAGCCAGTGTGAGGACAGGCAAGGACCAGCGAGAGGGCCGACAAGAGCTAATGTGAGAACAAACAAGGGCCAGTATGAGGACAGACACGAGCCAGTGTGAGGGCAGACAAGAGCCAGTATGAGAACAAACAAGGGCCAGTATGAGAACAGACAAGGGCCAGTATCAGAACAGACATGAGCCAATATGAGAACAGACAAGGGCCAGTATGAGAACAGACAAGGGCCAGTATGAGAACAGACAAGGGCCAGTATGAGAACAGACAAGGGCCAGTATGAGAACAGACAAGAGCCAGTATGAGGACAGACAAAAGCCAGTATGAGGACAGACAAGAGCCAGTATGAGGACAGACAAAGGCCAGTGAGAGGACAGACAAAGGCCAGTGTGGACAGACATGGGCTAGTATAAGAGTAGACAAGGGTTAGTGTAGGGATGAAAGACATTCTGTAGAATAGGGTCTCCATTTTTGTCTCGACTCAACGAGAGGCATATTCGTTATACAACGACCTTGTGCCTGGATGTCAGTGGTGGGCGCTCGTGTGCAAATGGCTACTGACCAGCAAGTCCCGCAGTCTTTTTATTCCGTTTGTTGTTGTTGTTTGTCCATCGTTTCCGAAGAGGACCACATTGTCATCTGTCATTGAAATGACAGTATGACTTACGCGTGAGTTGAATTTAATTGAGGGTGAGTTTCCCACCGTCAGCCTCACTCTCTCGTCCTGATTCTATTTGATCCAGTGGCAAGATATGATGAAGATGACTGGAGCAGTAATCCAGATGCTATAGTTGACCAAGGGGATCTTCTGTGTCTAGCCTTGCTCCAAATTCTCCACAGCGAGTTGCTGGTGGTCACCTTGCTGCCCGTTGACCAGCCAGTTGTTCTTCTGTACCGTCTGCCAAATCAAGTCATCACATGCTTAGGTAGACAAGCCCTATATCACTGTGGGCTTTTTTAAACCCATCGACTACCCTCACATGGTTTAGCCGGTCATGTCGAGACCGTTGCCCAGGGTATGGCAGCTGCAGCATGCTGGCAACTACCTGGAGCTTCAAGTGAGAGTTGAATACCAGGTGAGTGTCTGGTGAGGACCAATAATAGACAAACTACCTAAGATAGGGCACGACATGTCCGCAACTTGAAGTATTACCCCTGTCCGCAACTTGAGGTATTACCCCTCTCTGGCACACCACACATCACGTGTGTAGGCGACAAGTGGAGGATCAGGAAAAACCCCAAAAGTGGAAGGATCAGAGTGCAGGATATGAAGATGACGGGAGATATTACGAACAAAGGCGCAATGAGGGTGATACGTGATAACAAGTTTCACATGCTCATGGGTAGAACAATGAGTGGGAGTCAGAGAGACTTGACGGGGGAGGGGACAACCCAATGAAGGGCGAAGGAGAGAGTGGTTTGAGGGTAGAGTCGCTCACGGAAGAAGTCAAGCATCTCGTGGACCTTGAGAAGGAAATCATCGTCGTCCTGACAACGGCGTTGGAGGAGGAGAAGCTGGAAGAAGGGAAGCGAGTCGTCTTGACAACAGCGTTGGAGGAGGAGAAGGGAAGCGAGTCGTCCTGACAACGGCGTTGGAGGGGGAGAAGGGAAGCGAGTCGTTCTGATAACGGCGTTGGAGGGGGAGAAGGGAAGCGAGTCGTTCTGATAACGGCGTTGGAGGGGGAGAAGGGAAGCGAGTCGTTCTGATAACGGCGTCGGAGAGGGAGAAGCTGGAAGAAGGGAAGCGAGTCGTCTTGACAACAGCGTTGGAGGAGGAGAAGGGAAGCGAGTCGTTCTGATAACGGCGTCGGAGGGGGAGAATGGAAGCGAGTCGTCTTGACAACAGCGTTGGAGGAGGAGAAGGGAAGCGAGTCGTCCTGACAACGGCGTTGGAGGGGGAGAAGGGAAGCGAGTCGTTCTGATAACGGCGTTGGAGGGGGAGAAGGGAAGCGAGTCGTCCTGACAACGGCGTTGGAGGGGGAGAAGGGAAGCGAGTCGTTCTGATAACGGCGTTGGAGGGGGAGAAGGGAAGCGAGTCGTTCTGATAACGGCGTCGGAGAGGGAGAAGCTGGGAGAAGGAAAGCGAGTCGTGACAGGATTAAGGATGAGAAGAAGTGTAGAGAAGGTAGTTGTGGGCGTCAGTAGATGTGTAGTGGTGGAAAATCTAGAAGGGCAGATGGAGACGGTGATGTCGAGAAAGTGGACAGACGTGAGGGAGATGTAAAACGTGAACTGGACAGATGGATGGAAGTCATTTACCCAACTCAATCAATTTTAAGAGGTCCTGTTCGGGCATGTCGGTTATACCAATCCCATCGCCCATATATCGGTAGTGCATCAGGGGGGAAGAGCCATGGTACTGATGCCAAATTAGGTATCCCAGATGTCCCATGAAAAGACATGCATAGCTACGTTTCTGATCTGATCAAAGAACTGGCCATTGAACTCAAAGGTGTTGGGGGTGAGGACGAGTTCCGCCAGACGGATGATAGTGGATGGGGAGATGGACGGGAATTACTAGGCCCATTGTATAATCATTAAGTGTTACTTTGTTATTTGGACGTGATAGCTTTGTTTCAAAATGTTGCCACTTGCATAATTTTAAATAGATAGTTCGTGTGATCATTTAAATGCTTATTTTATTTAATCAATCAAAATATTTCAGCCCCCTCTGGAGCATAGGCTATCAACAAATACATATCGTCCTCTTATCCTACACCATACATTCCAGCCTGTTCTCGTATTTATTATCACGTTAATGTGTTCGATAAATATGTAAAGCTAATTTCTAGTTTATTATTGACACAATTTCTCCGTCGGTTACTAGGGTGACAAAAGGAACAAAAATAGTTAACACTTTAAGATGGTGTTCTACGGAGAAGAAAAGTTAATCATGGAGTCGACTGTCCTACCCTGTAGAAACCATTAGAAGTTGTTGTTATTATTGTTGTTGTTGTTATTGTTGTTACTGTTATTAATATTGTTGTTGAATGCCCACAATGAGCACATTTACTCTTTCGTGAGGGACGATGAGGCTAACGTCTGGTCAGGCAAAACACACTGATCAGAGAATGTTAGCCAGGGTCAGGAGAAATATATTGGCCAAGACCCTCACCTGACGGGGCGGTGAGGCTAATGTCTGGTCAGGCAAAATACACTGATCAGAGAATGTTAGCCAAGGTCAGGATAAATATACTGGCCAAGACCCTCACCTGATCTCCTTGTTGGTCGTTCTGGAAATGGGCTGTTGTCGAGAACAACAGTCTGGCTAACAAGCTGAGGTTCGATGTGATCTCCGTAGTAGTGAGAGACACACAGATGAAGCTAAGCATAGCACAACTGCCTGAAGGACCCCCTTTCACCTTCATCAGCACGCACCAGATGTGAGGAAAGCTACGACAACCCGCCACTTAACGTCCTTTTCAGGACGCACATAAGAGTAACTTGCCCATTGTGGACATTTGCAAACAACAGCTCTGTCGTGCCGCCTGAAAAGCGTGTTCAATGGTGGGTTGCATTATATTTATTTACATCCCGAGCGTGCTGACTGGAGATAGGCAGATAGGACAGCTCAACTAGAGAGAGGCAGATAAAGGCAGCTCAACTGGAGAGAGGCAGATAGAGCAGTTCAACTGGAGAGAGGCAGATAGGACAGCTCAACTGGAGAGAGAGCACCTCAACTTGAGAGAGGCAGATAGGGCAGCTCAACTGGAGAGAGGCAGATAGGGCAGTTCAACTAGAGAGGCAGATAGGGCAGTTCAACTGGAGAGAGATAGAGCACCTCAACTGGAGAGAGGCAGATAGGGCAGTTCAACTGGAGATAGAGCAGCTCAACTGGAGAGAGGCAGATAGGACAGCTCAACTGGAGAGAGGCAGATAGAGCAGCTCAACTAGAGAGGCAGATAGGGCAGTTCAACTAGAGAGGCAGATAGGGCAGCTTAACTGGAGAGGCAGATATGACAGCTCAACTGGAGAGAGGCAGATAGGACAGCTCAACTAGAGAGGCAGATATGACAGCTCAACTAGAGAGAGGCAGATAGGGCAGCTCAACTAGAGATAGAGCAGCTCAACTGGAGAGAGGCAGATAGGACAGCTCAACTGAAGAGAGGCAGATAGGACAGCTCAACTGGAGAGAGGCAGATAGGACAGCTCAACTGGAGAGAGGCAGATAGGGCAGCTCAACTGGAGAGAGGCAGATAGGGCAGCTCAACTGGAGAGAGATAGAGCAGCTCAACTGGAGATAGGCAGATAGGACAGCTCAACTAGAGAGAGGCAGATAGGGCAGCTCAACTAGAGATAGAGCAGCTCAACTGGAGAGAGGCAGATAGGACAGCTCAACTGGAGAGAGGCAGATAGAGCAGCTCAACTAGAGAGAGGCAGATATGACAGTTCAACTAGAGACGCAGATAGGGCAGCTTAACTGGAGAGGCAGATATGACAGCTCAACTGGAGAGAGGCAGATAGGACAGCTCAACTAGAGAGGCAGATATGACAGCTCAACTAGAGAGAGGCAGATAGGGCAGCTCAACTAGAGATAGAGCAGCTCAACTGGAGAGAGGCAGATAGGACAGCTCAACTGAAGAGAGGCAGATAGGACAGCTCAACTGGAGAGAGGCAGATAGGACAGCTCAACTGGAGAGAGGCAGATAGGGCAGCTCAACTGGAGAGAGGCAGATAGGGCAGCTCAACTGGAGAGAGATAGAGCAGCTCAACTGGAGATAGGCAGATAGGACAGCTCAACTAGAGAGAGGCAGATAGGGCAGCTCAACTAGAGATAGAGCAGCTCAACTGGAGAGAGGCAGATAGGACAGCTCAACTGGAGAGAGGCAGATAGGACAGCTCAACTGGAGAAAGGCAGATAGGACAGCTCAACTAGAGATAGGCTCAATATCAAATTTAATGGAGGAGGGTTGTCAATGACCATACAATGTATTGACGAAGATGATGATTATGTAATGATGATTGTGTAATGATGATCATGTAAAGATAGTCCTGAATAGATGCAAGGAAATGAGGAGCATGTAAATTAATTCGTCCATCATCGTCGGTTATAATAACCAACATCATCACGTGCCATACTGCATTCTTGAGTTTGTGAGTGGGCTTGTGACTGATCACGCCATTGTGAATCACTTTATTAACTTAATCATATTTGAGGTAACAATGACATGAACCAACAAATATTGTAGATTGTGTCAACATTTCAGATACATTTTAAGGCAAAGAGAGATACATTGACAAAGTGCACATATTTATGTTGCTGATTTGTTCATAACTGGCATATATACTTTTTTGTATTCAATATAACAATTACTGAAGGTTTTTTCTTCTTCTGCTTCTTCATCTACTTCTTCTTTACCTCCTACTTCTTTTTCTGCTTCTTCTACTTCTTCTTCTTCTATTTCTTCTTCTTCTATTTCTTCTTCTTCTATTTCTTCTTCTTCTTTACGTCCTGCTTTTTCTTTGACGTTCGTTCTGAAAAGGAAGTTGTAACGTTGTGTGTAGTTTACAGCAAGGATGCGATATTTGCGCCTATCGGCCAGACACATCCGATTTAAATAATATTATAAAAATTGTCTCCAGAAATGCTCAATTATCTAGCAAAGGAATATTGTCTGCCGTTGTGTTTGTTCTGTTATAAGTGATGTTGTAATATCATTTACATTAATGTATGGAAGTTAAATTCCCAATGTTTATGCTCACAGCTATTTTTGTATATTTGCCAACATACAAAATTATTTTAACTTCAACATTGGCTTTTGTTTGTGTGTTTTCACTAAGTGTATCGTATTGATTGCTACCATTCATTCATTATGTCTACTGAAATGGAAATTACTGAGAAATTACGGAAAACTAGACAAATTTGTGAAAAAGAATTATACGCAACTACTGTGAGAAGCCACTTGCTAAATAATCCACAGAGACTAAAAGTCATGGCCATTCACAATTCAAACTGAGGTAAGACAGGGTCGTCTTCATTTGTAGCATATCATTTGCAGAACGTCGCTTCCATCACAGTCCGTCTGAAATAAATTTGATCTCTTGTCAAATCTCCAGCTTGCTCCAGAGGCACGTCCAAGGGTTCCTTGACATTTTGGTACCATCTCCTTCTTGGTCTGCTTCTGTATCTCTTGCTTGGCACCATATCTTCTTTTTCATCTTCGTTCTCAATCTCCTGCAACCAAGCCATAAAAAGGGCTTTGCAAGGGAGGACGCATCTCGCGCGCACTTTCCTAGACCCCAGCAGGGCATGGATAATGTGATGGACTCGCTCAATCGAAATCATAAACATTGCGTAGTTCTTGTGCGTTAATTCACCCATTCTGAAAGCCATTGCGGCGATATCCATACACCGCAGTCATTCTTCGATGCATGTCGGTTGGCACACAAACTACCGCATCAGTAATTCTTCTTCTTCTTCTTCTTCGTACGCAGTCAGACAGTAACCATTATTTTTTCGAAAAAAGCGGCGGTCATCCTGAGGCTGTCGACACTGCCATAGAGCTTGTCTTGCAGTTCCACTGGTGATGGCCACATCTGCTCTCTCTGATCCTCGTATGTCGGGTAGTTCTGCAGCAGATGTTCAGCGGTCATTTTACCGGTACCGCACGGGCATTCGTCGGTACCACCTATCTTCAATTTGTTGAATAGGTGGTACCTCAGTCTATTATGGCCAGTGCGAAGTCTGAAGACAACGACCTGCTCTCTTCTGTTCAACTGGTAATAGGCATCGTTTTTGGTGTAACCAGTATGTTCGGTTTCCCATTTGGTCATGTATCTGGCTTTGATAAGCCGTTTTGACTCTTCGTACGTCATACTAGTATCTGTTTGTGGTAGTCTTGCACCTTCTTTTGCCAGTCTGTCTGCCTCCTCGTTGCCTTGGATGTTGCAGTGTGATGGGACCCACTGTACCACTACCCTTTTTGGTGCGGACTGCTGGCACAGTTTGCAGAGTGCTGCTCTTAAGTCATTAAGCTCAGTGTTTTTCTGGCTTTTTAGCGCTGTGACTACGGCGAGAGCATCTGTAAGCAGGACTATATGGCTTTCATTTTCTTTATGTGTCACCATTTCTTCCACTGCCGCCCTCAGTGCCTCTGCCTCCGCTCTGAAATTGCTTGTGTACTTTACAGAAGCGAATGACAGTGTTATTTTTCTGCCATTTGGTAGGTTCAGGAATGCTCCTGCCCCTCCGTTCTATGTAGTGTTTGTTACAGAACCTGGTATATTTTCTACCACCTCTGGAAATATATCCTGCCTCCAGGTAGGTTTTCGTACAATAGTGGTGGGTTTTGGTGTTGTTAGTGCGTTTATGGGATCTTCGTGCATCTTTGCTTTGGCTATTTCTGCAAAGTTTCTCCGCTTTAGTTTCCCATTTCCCAAATTGTTTAGTCTCTGGTGCATTGGATGGTCGGTCAGTCTTCGGAGTTTCTCTGACTGCAGCTGGACTCTGCAGGCTCTTCTATCGGTCATGGATTGCAGTTTTGTAATCTTTTCAAGTTCTACAATTGGCGTTGACTTCATGTCTCCTGTAATAACTCTCATGGCTTGGTTTTGAAGTTTGTTAACTTTATCGAAGTTCGCCTTTGCTGCTGTTGTTCATGCCGCAATACCATACTCGAGAACTGGTCTCACTCTTCCAGTGTACAGTTTCTTTAGTATGCTTTCGTTTGCTCCCCAGCTTGTGCCAGCAAGTTTCCTCATGATTGCCATTCTTTCTCTGGCTCTCATTCGGTTTCTTCCGATCTGACTTTTCCATGTCATGCGCCGATCAAATGTGACTCCCAGATAGTTTGGGTTGTCATTTGGCTGCAGGAATTTGCCATTTAAACTTAACTTGGTATTTTGGGGTTTGATTGAAAGCGAGAATATTGTGCATGTGGTTTTCTCCTCGTTTATTTTGACCAGCCATGAGTTCGCCCACTCTTCCAGCGATGTTAGGGCCTGCTGCATCCCTTCTACACCTCCACGCGGTGATCCTGGATAACAGGCTGCAGCAGGGCAGACTGGATAAGGAGAAGGGATCGAAGAGGGAATGCTAACCCGGTACTCAAAAAATGCTTGCTGAAGTCGGATGTGTTGGACCGAAAGGTGCAAATATCGCAGCCAAGCTGTAAACTATGACACATCGCATTCAGTTCTCTGGACTACATTCTACTACTTACCCTTTCAGGGTTTGGTAGTGGGAGATTGAGAACGAACGAAGAAGAAGAAGAAAGTCTTCAGATTCACAACCCTTCCAGAAAAAAGTGTAGTTTTTCTCCCTAAGTGAGCCACTAGAAGCAAGTCTGGTCTCATTTAGGGCAGCTATGTCCCCATTTAATCGAGAGAGCTCCCTATAAATGATAGATGTCTTCCTGGTATCCCCGACCTCTCAAAGATCATATGCCTGTACACGTAATACGCACGTCCCAGCCAGCAAATCCAAGAATTTGGTTTTGTTTCGTGCAAATTTAATATCCACTTGTCATGCATGCACTACGCTCCAGGCACACACTGGAGCAGTCTGATGTTAGCTAGACGACACCCAACTGAACAGGGGCTGAGGCGGGCGGTAGTCGGCCAATGGAACACGATAATCCCTTCCACCGTTGAAGCTGACCGGTAGCGCCCCTTCCCTGTGCCAATCGGGTGGGATTTATAACCCGTAGACTGCCAGCTTCCGTGTTGTGTCCTCACTTAAGAGAGAGGTTCGTGTACCCTCTCCGGGGCGCAAGTCTGGGCGCTGAATATGGAGACCCTTGGCTCCGCAAACTGCAGGAAACCCCCACCCCTTCCCTTCCCCCTCTCGGCCTCGCTGGTGTAATCCAAAGAAATGCAAAGCATGACAATTTGGCACCAGCTCAGCTGCAGCAGCTGTCGGAATGAATTCGGAGTTTTGAAACCATCCGCCTTAGGTGCAACAACTCCGGATTTTCTATGTGGGTTTATTTCCGTAGCCCAACCCTCTCCCGAGGTTTTCACAAGGCAACGGAGACGTTGTCCGCAGATGCTAGTTACTCGAGACATCCGATGATGCTCTCACCGTCCTAGGACTAACAAGCACTCCCTGACACTTGTGGACTTAAACCCCGAGATACCCCTCCCCTAGGCGAACTGCCTGAGCAGGCTAACGAGCTTCGTCTACCCGGGTTAAGAGTCAGAGTTTACTTTCTCTTAGATTGGCTGTCAACCAAAGCTAATGAGCCCAATCTGCCCGCCCAGTTATACCACCAGGTACTCGGTCGTGCCAAACAGCAGGCTCTGTTAGAAACAGGGGCCGTCTTGTCTCACCTAATAGCACTTTATACAGCACGTGTACCATCAACAAGTCTCTACACAGTCATTGTACCATCAACACGTCTTTACATAGCCATTGTACCATCAACACGTCTTTACATAGCCATTGTACCATCAACACGTCTTTACATAGCCATTGTACCATCAACAAGTCCCTACACAGCCATTGTACCATCAACACGTCTTTACACAGCCATTGTACTATCGACAAGTTTTTACACAGTCATTGTACCATCAACAAGTCTTTACATAGCCATTGTACCATCAACAAGTCTTTACACAGTCATTGTACCATTAACAAGTCTTTACATAGCCATTGTACCATCAACACGTCTTTACACAGTCATTGTACCATCAACAAGTCTTTACACAGCCATTGTACCATCAACACGTCTTTACACAGTCATTGTACCATCAACAAGTCTTTACATAGCTATTGTACCATCAACACGTCTTTACACAGTCATTGTACCATCAACACGTCTTTACACAACCATTGCATCATTGACTAGTCCTTATACAAGTGTTGTGCCGTCAATTGATCATTATAAAGCGGTTGTTCCTTAAGGTAATTCACCATCATTTCAACCCTACTCCATGCCTGCGAAAGCTGGACTGTATATTCTGGACATGCAAGAAGGTTAAACCACTTCCACACAGGTTGCCTGATGCGAATATTCCACGTTCGATGGCAAGATCGTGTCACTGACATCGAAGTTCTCTTGAACGGCTCCCAAAGAAGCTACTCTACGGCGAGATGAGAGAGGGATGGCGCGAGAAAGAGCGCCCAAAGAAACGTTTTAAAGACAGTCTGAGGGACTCACTGAAACGTTGCCAGATAGATACCACCACCTGGGAATGTCTTGCACAAAACAGATCTGACTGGAGAATCGCAGTCAAAGAGGGTATAGCTAGCAGCGAGGACCACCGTGTTGTGAAAGTCCAGAGCTGAAGCGAGACCCGGAAATCACGAGCAGCGGGAACACCAACAACTTCTACTGACCTCGTGTGCCCATTATGTAGCGGATGTTTTCGTGCCCGCATTGGCCTGTTCAGCCACATGCACTCACACCCAACAGGGAAATATGTGACAAGGATGATGTCGGTGGTCTTCATCGACAACGATGGACAGCTATTATTATTATCCTATCTTCACCTAGTCCTCATTTAGCCCGTGTACCATCAAATAGATCTTAAATTGCTTTGTACTATCAACTAGTTCAAATTCAACCCTTGTAACATTAAGTAATATTCACAAGCCATGTGTACATCAACAAGTCATTATACAGCCCCTTGAACCTTTAACTATTTTTTATACAACCATTGAACCACTTACTAATCCTTTTACAACACGTGTCCCATCAACAATGCTCTTGTGTAACCCGTGTACCATCAACAATGCCCCTATGTAACCCGTGTACCATCAACAATGCCCCTATGTAACCCGTGTCCCATCAACAATGCTCTTATGTAACCCGTGTACCATCAACAATGCCCCTATGTAACCCGTGTCCCATCAACAATGCCCCTATGTAACCCGTGTACCATCAACAATGCCCCTATGTAACCCGTGTATCATCAACAATGCCCCTATGTAACCCGTGTACCATCAACAATGCCCCTATGTAACCCGTGTACCATCAACAATGCCCCTATGTAACCCGTGTACCATCAACAATGCCCCTATGTAACCCGTGTACCATCAACAATGCCTCTATGTAACCCGTGTACCATCAACAATGCCCCTATGTAACCCGTGTACCATCAACTATTCCTTATACCTCCCTGTTCCATAAATTAGCCAGGACACAATTTATCTATCGTTTTGGTAACCGTCTTCATTCTAGTCAGCATGTAGCATGTCCTTTGTAGAACGTCGCTCCCATCATAGTCTCTTGCCAAAACTCCAGTCTCCGCCACAGTCATACCCAGGCATTCCTGGATATCTTGGTGCCATCCTCTTCTTGGTCTACCCCTTCCTCTTTTGCCTGGCACCATACCTTCCATCACCGTCCTCTCAAGACCGTTGTGTCTCTTGATGTGACCAAAGTATTTGCATTTTCTAGCCAAAATGGAATTGATAAACCAGTTCTCCTCTATGCTCAACTCTTGCCGAATATCTACATTTGTTTTTTTCTCTGTCCATGGTATTCTGAAGATCTTTCTGTAACATTTTGACTCGAAGGATTCGATTCTTTGTCTAGAAGTTTTGGTAATCGTCCATGATTCACAGCCAAAAGCTGCCACAGGACAAACACACAGACTCTCAAGACTTTTACTTTTATCATTTTGTTGGTGCTCTGCCATAATTTCTTCAGGCTGTTCAGTCTCTGCATTGCCATGGCTAGTCTTCTGCTGATTTCTTTCGAGCAGTCGCCATTTTTGTCAATTCTGGAGCCTAGATATTCAAAATGTGTGACCTGATCTATTTCCTCACCACCCACTGTAAATTTATGTTGACATTGTGTTTTATCGGTGGTCATTATCTTTGTTTTATTTATGTTTATAAACAGGTTTTGATCTTTACTATGTCCATTAACGGCTGAAAGTAGCTGATCTAGCCCTTCTGCACTTCTTGATGGTTTCACTGTGTCATCTACGTTCATTCTAGTAGATTTGTTAAACATGATCTTTATTTAGCTGTTATTCGTCTCCCATAATCGATAAGGACCAATTTGTCCACATTCACTGCCCGCATAGTTCTAAGATGGCTAAATCAGCCAATCAGAGCCCGGAATTGTCTGTCACATTTAGTACAATGAAGAAAGGACACATACCACCGAGGTTGAAGAAGGACTGATGAGAGCAGACTTACGAAGCGATCGTCTCTGGGTAGCCTCATTTATTATTGATGCCTCATGTTTCTGAACACTATCCGCAATAGTGATGCGTCAGTATTTGCGATTCGTGGGGATCTTTCCCAGTCCTTATTGTTAATACTGCATTGGATGAGTGATTTCTTAAGCGTGTCCTTGTGCCGATTCCGCTGACCACTGCTTGCTCTCTTGCCATTTTGCAGTTCGCCATAGCGCAGCTTTTTTGGTATACGTTGATCCGACAAATGTACAACACGGCCAGCCCATCTGAGCTGTGCTGCACATATCTTGGTGTGTAAACTGGGCATGCTCGATCGCGCTAACACGTATGTATTTGACACCATGTTTGCCATCTAATCATCAGTAGTTTTTGCAGGAAGTGCACGTGCAAGTGGTTTACGTGACGACAATAAACGGTCCAGCGCTCCCATACATATAAAAGGGTAGGTAGAACAACCATCTTGTTTGTTTTTTTTAAATTCTGATCCATCGCCTATTCCACACCACTACGACGTCTGCCAAATGCCGCACTTGCACTAGATGTTCTTGTACTCACTTCATCCCCTATGTGAACAGCATGAGAATACAGAATACTACCAAGAGACGTCAATCTGTTAACATTGTTTAGACAGTGGCCGTGTACTGTGGTTGGAGGTTCTGAATAGGCCATATCTGGAGCCGGTTGGCGTAGAACCTATGTCTTTGCCAAAGAGATGGTGAGGCCGAAATTTACGCAAGCTGCGACGAACCGATCCATGCATTTTTGTATGTCAACCTCCATATTGGAAATTAAAGCACAGTCATCTACATAAAGTAAACCACGTACAGTCACGCTGTAAGCATTCCACAGCAAAGCAGAAAATATTATACTGAAAAGAGCTGGGGCCAGCACACATCCCTGCTTCACACCGTTAGTAACACTAAAGGGGGCAGAGTAGTTTCCCTGATCAATAACTCGGGCATACATACTGTCAAGAAATTGTCGCCGGGCACCCAAACTTGGCCATAACTCTCCACAACCCGTTACGATTTACGGTAAAGACCTTAGTGAAGTCCACAAACGTCATATAGAGAGAAACATTATGTTCTTGACATTTCTCTTGAATCTGTTTTTGGAACAAAGATCGTATCGATGGTCCTACGGTTCTTTCTAAAGTCACATTGGGTAGTAATCCCCGCTAGAGATGAACATTTAGTCCACGGAGAAGCATTTTTGCAACCACCCTTCCTCCGACGCACAGCTGAAGTATCCATGTGTAACTATCAAATGGGAAGCTCCGTGGCCTAGGGTGAAGCGTCCGTTTCATAATTCCAAGGCATACAGTTCAAATCACGCACGTCTCCAGTACGGCAGACATGGGTTGTTTCCAACGTACAGAAAGTAATGGCAACCTACCTTACTGCACACTTGCCAAGAAACGTATAACAGCTAAATAGGTTGGCGGTTGTAAGAAGTGACGTTCTGCAAAGTACATGCTACATACTTTCAAGTTCATGTGCTATCTGCGCATCGAAGGTTGGCTGCAATGGATCTTTAGTGTACTCTATCTCTTGCCGTAATGGTGCAATCTGAGAGGCTTTTTCTAGTCTCCTGATATTATCCACCCATTTAAAAAGTTGTCTGCCTCTTGAACGACTATCTTTTACCCTACCCTTCAGTATGGTCTTCAACAAGGAGGTACGTCTTGTTATATGACCAAAATAACGTAACTGTCTTATCCTGATTTCAGTCAATAATTCTCTTTTCACCCCACAACTTTCTCAATACCTCCACATTTGTTTTCTCTTTCCAGGAAATGGGACCCGATCTTCTATATCCCAACATTTCGAAAGATTCAGTGTTTTTTTCTACCTTGTTATTCATTGTCCATGTTTCTGCGCCATAAAGTAGTGACGAGTATACATAATACCTGACAATTCTCTTTTTCAAATTTTGATTTATCTGTTTGAATGTCAGTATGTGTCACATGTTGTCGAATACCATCTTGGCCATACCTATTCTCTTTCTAATTTCTTTTTTCCACAGCTCCCATCTTCCGTTATTATATGACCTAGATATGAGAAACTCTGTACCTGATCCAGTAGTTGATCTTTTATTTGTATCTGCATATATGGTTTCTTGTCCCTTTCTCCAATTATCATAGTCTTGGTTTTTGTTTTGTTTATGAATAATCCAAACTTTTGACTTATTGTGTATATTGTTGTCACGAGCTCCTGCAATTCTTGCTCACTTGTTTGCCATCAGAACTGTATCATCTGCATATCTAAGATTTGCCACTCGTCCAATCACAAGCCCTGGCATCCCCTCTATCTGTTTGAATATTTTTCTGTGCAGATTTAAAAAAACAAGAGTATAATGCACATCTCTGTCTCACTCCTCTTTTTACATCTATACTTGGAGGGCATAACTTTCCTGATTTTATTGTAGCAGTTTGTTCCCAGTACATATTATTGAGCAGTCCTATGTCTTTATCATCTAGACCTATTTCTTAGAGACATTAGTTTTTCTGACTTTAGTTATCACATATTTGTTTACTGTCTTTACGCTTATGAATATAAACAATGGACACGTCATTGAATTCCTATAGGATGCTCTTTTCCTTCCACATTTCGCCAAACAAATTAGTGAGCATCTCAGCCATCTTTTGTTCGCCAGAATTGTACATCTCTGCTGGGATGGGGTCGGCTCCGGAGCTGTATCGATTGAGAGGAAGTCAATCGCGGCCCTAGTTGCCTGCTTGGTCGCAGGATTATCCATGCTTTCGTTCATTTCTATCTGCGATAGATTATCAACTGCCTTCTCATTAACAGTAGAAGGTTTATTAAGGACAGCCAAATGTTCAGTACATCTTTTCAGTATCTTATCTTTCTCGGTGGATACAGAATTGCCATCTTCGCTTAATAGCGAGGCCAGATATGTTCTATGCGGGCCGTAAACATCCTGCAGAGCACTGTAAACATTCCTCATATCATGCCTGTCAGCAAAAGTCTGAATCTCATCAGCCTTACTACTGAGAAACGCATCCTGCATGTCAGGGAGCTGTCGCTGTATAGTTGCTCGAGCTCTCGTGAAGTCATTCCTTTTTTCCACAGATTGGGGATCGTTAGTGTCAGCTCGGTGGGTCCGGTGCTTCTCGTCTAGCAGGGGCTTGATCCATTCACAGCTCTCATCAAACCAATTCTGATGGTTGCGTTTAGAGGTACCGAGAGCAACAACGGCAGTAGAGTGAACCGTTGTGATATAGGTGATCCAACTGGATTCTATGTCAGTCATAGCATTGTCCCTTTTATTTAGCTGATCTGCTATAGTCTGAGAAAATTATTGTCCAGCGCAGTTATCTCTGAGACTGAAGGTGTTAAAACGCTTTAATGTTTTAGTGTTTTGTGGCCTCCTATGAGCATGGATACTAAAGTTCCTTTTAGAAAACGCCAGTCTCATCTCTTTAGTAAACCTATGCTGACTATTCATGATTACATTTATTTGATTGAAGTGCATTACAATGTTGTCTTTGATTGGGCTCGTTAAACTCACCGGACTTTACTTTACTGGATCTGGTTTGTTACCTTCTTTGAACAAGTAGATCACTGCCCGCGTCTTTCCAATCTCCTTCGCAAGTGTTTCAGAATATAATATAGCTAAGGGTTTTGCTAAAAGGTCTTTATACACAGACCATTGACCACATCTCGCCGTCATTCACAGCTCTGTGGCCACTCATTATTCTTCTCTCCATGTGTAACCGTTGAATCATAGTTCCCTCTCACTTTCTCATCCCCATGTATTTCTAGGTCTTCCTCTCTTTCTCTTCCTTTGTGAATGTCCCAGTCTGGTTATGTTCGACGTCGCCTTCATCATTGCATGTTCTGTCCAGTCCCATATTTCTTCTCTTAATTTGTTGTTCCAGTGAATGTTGCTGGCTCTTTTCCCAGAGATCTTCATTCCTCACCATGCCCTGCCACTTTCATCGTTGTCCTCGTAGGTGTCTGTTAACGAAGGACTGGATTCTTTGCTGTATCGCTTTGGCCATTCTCCGTGTCTCCACTCCATACAACAGCATCGACTTGACTCTGACGTTAAATTTTCAAACTTTGATATGAATTTTGATTTCTCTGGATCTCTATGTGTTGTTTACTGTCATGGATGCCACTCTTGTCTTTCCAATTCTAGAAACGTCAAGTGTGAGAATAACCTTAATGAGCTAAATCATTCAGAAATGTAAAATACGTTGGTCATAAAAAAGACATAATAATGATGATTTATATATTCGCTGCAAGCAAAGGATGTGATCACCACTGCAGTTGGCTCATTTATAGGAAGTATGCATGTACACGAAGATTGAAAGTGGAGATTTTAAAAGCATCGGTTATACACGATGCATGCACAATCCTACTTAGATACCTTTTACGTTTTGCCTTAAGGGTTGCAGTGGTCCTAATATTGTCAGTCTGGATACCTCTTTTGAAGAAAAATAAGTGGGCACTGATGTATGGGAAGATAATTCGAGATGGATAAGAAAAGGCTAGTCAGATTGCACGATCCAGACAAGAGATAGAACATTGCAGCCGATAATAATAGTTGCTCATTACAAGTGAAGATGACAGCATAATTAGACTTGTACTGCGAGATGTGCTCCGAGATGTGTTCTCATATGACTATAAAGACATCCAGGCACGACAGACCCTGTCACACCCAGGGTACACATGTGAGTAGTTGACTGGAGTCGTCATGCGTTCTGTTCTATCGGGCGGCACACTTTCTTTGAACTTCCTCAATGGAGTTTCCCTCTGTTGTTGTTATTGTCCACCCGCGATTAGTATGCTCACTCTTTCTTGCGCCCTGAAAAGTGCGTTAAGTGCCTGGTAGCAGTAGCGTTCCCCATATCACGAGCATACTAGTGAAATTCGACCGTGAGTCTCCATGCGGTTGTGCTTTGCCTGGCTTCATCTGCATGTCGCTCACTACAGTGGGGAATCACGTCGATCCCATACCTCGTTACCCAGACTGTCATAAAACAACATGTTTCCAGATATAACTGCGTAAAAGTAAGGTGGAATCTTGGTCCTTACATTTCGCCTGATACTGACTAACAGTAACATTGTCCTATCACTCATTAGTATGTTTTTAGCCCTACCCGATGTTAGCCTCCTCTCCCCAGATTTGTTGCATAGAATATATTTCATTTTCTAGAATTAGTGTTGTTGTATATCATTTCTTGAACTATTCTATTCTGTAATATGATACGCACATATTAAATGAGACTGAAAGTATAAAACTTGTAGACAAACGGCTTTTCGCAGGTGGAAATAACGGATCCGCATAAGTCGTTACTAATCGAGCCGAAAGACAAGCGCACTCAAGGTTACCATGCTTCGTTCAGTTTTTACATTGACGAAAAACTAATTAAAAACTAACATTTCAGCTCGGTAATTCAGGTATGTTAAACAAATAAGTTGCTGTTTATAGAACGATATGATTGACTATAGAGTTCCACAGTCCGAACTTTCATATTACTATGACTAATGTCAATGAGTTGGTCACCTACTCAATCCGGCACAACTTTTCCTTAAGAAGTGTTACTGTTACTGTTAGTGACAGGAGAGTGTTTAAAAAGTTCACTCGTTCAGTCCGTTCACAATGGGGTCACTCATCAGGGAGGTTTTGAAGCCATCATATCAATTACTATATTGCTATCAACTCCAGCAAGAGCAGGCCGGTAGATCCATACAAGTCTCTGACAGTTTCTTTTTCTTAACACAAATTCAGAACAGAACATGGATCATATCTATCAATTACTATATAAATATTTAAAATATTGCTATCATCAGTATCAACTCCAGCAAGAGCAGGACGGCAGATCCGTACATACAAGTCTCTGACAGTTTCTTCTTCTTAATAAATACGCTGTCACGGTAGATGAGTAGTGTCAGACGACTGCAACGTTGACTTATATAGTAATGACTTGTTGTTCATTTGTCCATCCTGAGGCTATCGACACTGCCATAGATCGTGTCTGCTGCTGTACATGACTGTGCCACTGGTGTAGAGATCAGATGCAGGACGGATGGACAGCTGTTCAATCTGAGGCGCCTAGCATCACTGAAAAAGGTGAAAAAAGCAACCATCTTAAATTTCCTCATTACTGATGACTGTGCCAATTAACACATATTCAGAACAGAACATGGATTCTGCCATGAATGAGTTTTCAGCTGCGTGCACTAACTTTGATCTGGCTATCAACAAAAATAAAACAGAAGTAATGTTTCTACCTGCTCCTAGGAAGCCATATCACAAACCAAACATCACGGTACAGGGTCAACATGTACAAGTAGTTGATATCTTTACCAGCCTTACTGTCTTGGAAGTACCTTCACCAGAGAAGTGAATATATTCAATATCAAGTCTGAGGTCCACAACGGGATTGCCAAGGCAAGTACTAATTTTGGAGAAGACTACAAACAAATGTTTGATGCAGGGAAAGAATTATTGTTGCAACCAAAATTAAGATATATCGTGCTTTGGAGCAAACCACCTGTCTATATGTAGACATTCAAGAAACTCATTCATTTCTATGTTAGCTGTCTACATTGGCTGACAGAATAGTGTGCCAAACTCTGAGGTCTTTGGCATAGTGATGCTGTTAGGCAACCATGCACTGCAGCAGAGATCTCAGATCAGATGGACTGGGAATGTTGCTGACATGCCTGATGAGTGCCTCCATAAGCGGCTGTTGTACAGGTGAGTGCTCTTTGGGGGTACAGAAGAAACTACAAAGACTCTCTGAATGTATATCTGAACAGTTTCCTCTTTGATCTGCTTGCTTCAAGCCACTCAACCCAGTGAACTGCCATCACAAAAGAGGGGAGCTGCACACAAAAACAGAATGCAAGATGGCTCAATTACTGTCTCTGTCGGGAACGGCATGGGCTAGTGGTTAAGTCACACAGCACACAACCTCATCACGTCACCGGCCATTAGACCGAGGGAGCAAACCTTTAGAAAATGCAAGAGAAAGCAGACACTTACATAAAATGCATGTCAATGTCAGGCACTGGGCCGACAGGCGCAAAATAAAAATGCACACCGCCTTGGGGAATAGAAAAACAAGGCAAACGCCAAAAAAAAACTGACTCTGTCCACATGTGCTCCACATACAGTAGAGTTTGCAGTGCTTGGATCGGACTGTACAGTCATTTATGACCGGCCACATCTAAATACACGTTTCTTACTATGTCACCATATTCACAAGCAATGGGCAGCTATTGTTATTTCTGCGAAGACTACCAAACATTGTTTGAGCTGGCAAAAGCTGTTTTGGCTTTGTTCATTCTGCTATTGATGTTTATGCTTGTTCCGCCATCTGGCGTAACTGTACTTTTCTGATATTTAAATGTGGTCATCTTTTTTAAATATTTGTTTATTTCCTTTTTATATTGGTGTTGTAATAATTATATTTAATAAATTACATTTAGTGTCATAACTTCTGCCTTCTTTATATTAACCTTTTGGAGACGGAGCTTAATAAGGGTTTTATTGCCTAAAACACGGAGCCATATCTAGGAAATAAAAAGTCGACAAGGGTGATGTTTTTAAAAAAAAGGAAAAAATTAATATCTTCAATTTGTTGAATAGGTGTACCACCTATTCAATAAATTGAAGAAAGGTGGCACTGACGAATGCTCGTGTGGTACCGGGAAAATGACCCCCGAACATTTGCTGCAAAATTGCACGACATACGAGGATCAGAGAAAGCAGATGTGGCCATCACCAGTGGCAACACTAGACAAGCTCTATGGCAGTGTCGCCAGCCTCAGGATGTCCGCTGCTTTTTTTCGAAAAAATACAGGTTGACGTCTGACAGCATACGAAGAAGAAGAAGAAGATTGAACAAGTTTTATTTTGTAAGTGATTAATTTTAAATATGTTTTGATTGTTTTTATTAGTCCAATTCAGAGAACTCAAATGTCTATAATCATGTTTTGATTGTTTTTATTAGTCCAATTCAGAGAATTCAAATATAATGTAAGCTATGATGCTGTCCTTCCAGTCCGTTTATTCTATTATTAGATATTTATTTTGTTAGCTGTTTAATTGCAGTTAATTCGCAAAATAACAAGAATATCTCACTGTTTCATTTCAGATTTCATTTTATGTATGTCCCTGGCTATATTGTAAGGAATGGACAAGTTTTTCCAAATGATAACACCTGTTTCATCCATGGTTCTGAGACAGATATTAAAACAGGGATTCACAGCTTCTGTGCCATTATCACATGGCTCATGGTCTTGTAGAAGATATGTTCACTTTACTTTGTCATGTTCCAATTGGATGGATAAAATCAAACCTGTTCCTGATCTGTTCACAAACCCAGTAGACCGTCTTCAACCAATGCTGCAGGTGCCAATTATTCCAGAATCTGAATTTGCATTTAGGCCAACCAGGCAAGAAATGGAAGAGTCTTCCATGCTTTTTGAGCCGCAGAACATGAAAGGTGAAATATTTCAGTTTTTAGGATCTTGGCCTAACCCCCACATCATGCCGAAATGGGATGCTCCAGAGGTGATGCAATATTTCTTTATTTTTAGTTATGAGCTTGCCATAGCTGGGCATACATTTGACACAAATACACTACTAGAAAATGGGCATACATTTGACACAAATACACTACTAGAAAATGGGCATACATTTGACACAAATACACTACTAGAAAATGGGCATACATTTGACACAAATACACTACTAAAAAATGGGCATACATTTGACACAAATACACTACTATAAAATGGGCATACATTTGACACAAATACACTACTAGAAAATGGGCATACATTTGACACAAATACACTACTAGAAAATGGGCATACATTTGACACAAATACACTACTAAAAAATGGGCATACATTTGACACAAATACACTACTAGAAAATGGGCATACATTTGACACAAATACACTACTAGAAAATGGGCATACATTTGACACAAATACACTACTAGAAAATGGGCATACATTTGACACAAATACACTACTATAAAATGGGCATACATTTGACACAAATACACTACCAGAAAATGGGCATACATTTGACACAAATACACTACTAGAAAATGGGCATACATTTGACACAAATACACTACTAGAAAATGGGCATACATTTGACACAAATACACTACTAGAAAATGGGCATACATTTGACACAAATACACTACTAGAAAATGGGCATACATTTGACACAAATACACTACTAGAAAATGGGCATACATTTGACACAAATACACTACTAGAAAATGGGCACAAATGCACTACTAGAAAATTGGCACAAATGCACTACTAGAAAATGGTCATAAATACACTACTAGAAAATGGGCATACATTTGACACAAATACACTACTAGAAAATGGGCATACATTTGACACAAATACACTACTAGAAAATGGGCATACATTTGACACAAATACACTACTAGAAAATGGTCATAAATGCACTACTAGAAAATGGTCATAAATGCACTTTTCAGCAGGTTAGGACTGTAAGGGCATGTGTTAGTTATTTGTGTACGTTTTTGTTTTTTGCAAGATATGGTCTAAAATGAGATGACATTTTGAAGTCTTATCAATGACCATTATTATTGGATGATGACAAATGCAATAGATCAATCTGAAATACACAGACTTCAGAACTTCGAGATCAAATGATGGTTCAGTGGATTGGGGTACATGAAAAGACAGAACAACCAACAAGTTACAGGGACCAACAATATCCACACTCTTCACCATTTGCTGAGCACCTATGGATATGCCTAGAGTGCAGTAAAGTTGACACTTAACCCATTACACATTGCCACAGGAGGTAGTGGAGGCAGGGACAGTTAATGCATTTAAGAACAGATTGGATGCGCATAGCTTTTAGAGTAAAGGGTAATGCAAATGTAACTGGTTGTATACAGACTACGCAGAGTCTTCTAAACCAGTATAAAGACGTTAAGTTAATAATCCTAGAATTGCATCAGAAGCTGTAACCATTATTCTGTCTACTACAAACATTCAATGTTATTTTATATTAGAAGAACTTATTTAGATCTCTTTTGTAAAGAGATGGTATCCTTCTAGCAGGGAAGGAGGGAAATCTCTATACTGATGGATACATATTTCCTATTTAAGGCTTAATGTGTAAAGTGTTAAGAACGGAACAGTCTAAAACGATGTGATAATGTGCAATGATGGTAACTCCTGTGTAGAAAGTAGGGTTTCACTTGCAAGTCCAGCAACCTCATTTATTTCATAATTGTTCATCAGTGTGGTACGAAATACATCAGGGAGACTGGCTTAGAACTGTGTGCATGTTTTCCTCATTTATTCCATAATTGTTCGTCAGTGTGGTACAAAATACATCAGGGAGACTGGCTTAGAACTGTGTGCATGTTTTCGGCAACACCTCAATATCACGAAAAGCATTTAACTCAGGAAGTGGGGATGGATTGGTGCTAACAAGAGTGTGTACCTCTCGCCGGTGGGCTCTGCGTCCACACCTATAGAGTTCCATCTACTCCTCAGCCCCCAGACCGGAATGCGTTGTGTCGCTAGTTTACAGCTTTACTGGGATATTTGCACCTTTCGATCCGGCACATCCATTTTCGGTAGGGTTACTTGTATATATTTGGTTTGACGCCAGACTACTAAAGTTGCATATCTTTTATTGAGTTTGTCCTTCCTTCATAATTCTTCTGCTCGATCTGAAAAAGATGTTGTTTTGTAATTAACAGCGAGGCTGCCATATCTACCCCTTTTTACAGACACATCGGTTTCAGCACATCATTTTTGGGACCCGGTTTGCCTTCCCTCTGCAATCTTATTCTCTTAGCCAGACTACACAAGTGCAGCCTGTTTCTAGGGTCACCACTTGGAAATATGAGAGTGAACATGTAGCCAACAAGAAATAAGAACTACAGAAGTCTGTGGCAATTTTGCATGGTCAACTTCAATCCTTGACCTTTTCTTTATTTTTATTTTCGAAGTATTTGTTATTCTTAGTAACATAAAGCTGCAACTGTCATGACCTGCAAGTTATCAGGATTAAGTATCATATTTCTACCCTAATTGTGTATGTTGTAGTTGCTTAATTCTTTTCTGCTTCTATAATGTATTTACTTCTATTTTTATAGGTCGCTTTTATTGGCAAAAGCAATGTTGGAAAATCATCCTTGCTGGCAGCAATGTTTGCACAAATTCCAGATTTAAAAGTACGAGTATCTGGAAAGCCTGTAAGTATTATATTTGCAATATAGCTAATTGCGAGGAAAATCTTTTTTCTTTTTCGGGGTATGATCCCTCTTTCTGACTTGAAGACTAACATCTGAACCACTTGGCCGCCAATTTATTTAAAAAGAAAAGCTATAGTTTTATTTTGGCATTTATTCTAATTACTGCCTACTGGAAGGATTTATATTGTTACTGAATAAAGGCCACTTGCATCTGCTGTCGCCACACATGTGACGATTAAAGAGAGATAAAATAGAGGGAAAGAATACACTCCAAGAAGATATAGTATTGATGTTGAATGCCCACAATGAGTAAGTCTACTCTTTTGTGCGCCCTGAAAAGGGCATTAAATGGCAGATTGTAGTATCTTTCCTCACATCCTAAGCATGCTGATGTAGATGTAACATGGTCCTCCATGCTGTTTTGCTATGCTTGGTTTTTATCTGCATGTCGCTCACTTCTGTAAGGGATCACGTCAGTCCCCCATATTGTTAGCAAGGCTGCCATGAAAACACCCCGTTTTTAGGGAGAGCTGCTAGGAAGTCAAGGGGGAGGTCTTGGCCAGTATATTTTGCCTGACCTTGACTAACCTGTCCGATCAGTAAGTTTTGCCTGTTCAGACGTTGGTCTCTTCTCCCCGCCCAACAGTACATCTAACCATATGTTGAACTGGAATCTATAGAGGAAGGGATGAGTGGTGAGGCTAAAGGACGCCTTTCAATGAGCAGTAGCTGAGGAAGCTAATGCAACTGGGGTCCCATGCACAGAGCTCAAGAAGACACAAATTTGAATCATTAGAAGGTAACTTTTGCAACCCAATGTTCCTAAAGAATGTAAGTAAGAGTCATCATAACCATAGGCAGGAAACACAGAGAGTGGTACAGCGGTAAAGCAGAGCTTGTGGTTAACAAGTTAACTTAACTTAATGAAGATTCTACAGAGTCTGTATACAACCAGTTTCTTGGATGGTGGTTTTTACCGATCTGGGAGTCCATCTGAATAAACTCAAACACTAGAGCTAAGTAGACCCACAGCCAGTTAGGTGCCATCTATAGCTGCTCTTAACAAACGAACTGGAGAAAGGTACAAATAACTTGGGTAGATTTTTTTATTTGAATTTTGTCCTGGCAGCAGTTGTTAAGCCTACTCTTTTCGATTTCCAGCTGCCAAGGAATTTTTAACATGCTCAACACTGAACACGGGAGTCCGATCTCACTACCCAGAGATCAGGGGAATTTTTACTAGAAGATCCACGTGAAAAAAAACTTTGGTCTCCACCATGATTTGAACACTCGAATTCCAGCACATGAGGCAAATACCTTACCTCGAGACCACTGAGTACCCCTTAAGTTGATAAATTATAACATGCAGTATAGTGATGCCATCATAAACACCAATGGATCGGTGCTACACAACAAGATATCTGGTTGGGGCTTCGCGGCTAGAGATAGAGGCAGGTCATGAGCAGAGCGGGGCATATAGAACAACAGCCTCCAGTACGAGAATGGAGATGGAAACACTGCAGCTCTGAGATGGCTATTATCTGAGACCTCTTTATCAGGAGCAATCATTGTGTCAGACTTCCAATCCTTGCTTTGGAAGGTACAGAAGGGCTGGCTGAGGCATGGGTGGATGCCAGCTGTAAACCTACAGGGGTTAGTGTAGATCTACTGCTCTGGTCATTCTGGGGTTCAGGGCAATGAAAGAGCTGACATTTTGCTCTCGCAGGCCCCAATTATGAGAACAGAGATTGTCCTGTAATGTTATCAACTAATTTCCATAATGTGAAGTCTTTTCAGTGCTTTCTCCATATTTCATGCTCCACTGACATTTGTCCTATTTTATCCAATAGTTTCACGTTCGTGATCTTATCAAACCATTTCCATCCTTGAATTTTGCACAGGCAACCATTAACTAAAGTCTGTTCCTTTTTCGTAAGTGTCTTTATTGTCCTCCATTTTTCAGAGCCATACAATAGAATGAACTTTACGATAAGTATCGTAGTGACTTCATTTGTAGTAGTAAAATTGTAAATGAAGGTTTGAAATATGTGTCAGTTCACCGTCTCAAGCTGTATTGGTCTATTGTCGTGCTCTTTGCTGCAAGTCTGCACTTGTTTTATCCCCGATTTCTTAACCTTAACTTAACGCCTTTATATTGGTTTAGAAGAGTTTTGAGAGCCTGTATACAACTAGTTTCTTGGAGGGTGGTTTAAACGATGTGCAAGTCCATTTTAATAGACTCAAACACTAGAGCTAAGTAGACCCGCAGTCAGTTAGGTGCCATGTATAGCTGCTTTTAACAAACCATCCGTGGAAAGGTACAAATAACTTGCGTAAATTTTTTACTTGAATTTTGTCCGCAATGCGGCTGTTAAGCGTACTTTTTCGATTTTCAAGGTGCTCGACACTGAACACAGGAGTCCGATCTCACTGCTCAGAAATCAGGGGAATTTTTACCAGAAGATCCATGGTAAAAAAATATTGGTCTCCACTGTGATTAGAACCCACAATCTCCGGTACCCGAGGCGGACACCTTACCTCGAGACCACTGAGTCCCCCCTCGACGCACTGTAATCTACTCGGCTGTAATTGGGTACCAACAGGTAGGGAAGGCACGACAACCAGGAAGGGAAATAGTCAATTAACAAAAAAAGCTAGCACAATGAAATCTTTTACACATCATCCCAAATGGCAATGTCTACTATCGGTCTACCTATTTACAAACACTATTTACTTTTGCAGGGTCACACAAAACTGATGAATGTGTTTAATGTCAAGAACCTGTTTCACCTTGTAGACATGCCAGGCTATGGGTTTAACATGCCTGCCCACTTTGAGACCAGCGTGGAAGCTTATCTGAAATCACGCCGCAAGTGAGTTCTCCGGACTGATGTTGTTTAATATTGTCTAGATGTTTGAATTTCTAACTTCTTCATTCGCTATTCTATTTGTGTGTGTAAGATGTCTCATCTCGTCTCATCTTTCTTGCAACCCTAAGAAGTCTGGTAAATTAGACTATAACAAGTTTTTAAAAATATAACCACCTATAAGAACAAAAGGGCATAGCTACAAATTAACTAAAGAAAGGTCTAGATTAGATATTAGGCAATATTTTTTTAGTCAGACAGTGGTGAATGCTTAGAATGCATTGCCACAGGAAGTAGTGGAGGTTGGGACAATTAATGCATTTAAGAATAGATTGGATGCGCATAGCTCTTAAGCAAGGACATGTTAATGAAACTGGTTGTACACAGACTCTGCAGAGACTTCTAAACCAGTATAAAAACATTAAGTTAAGTCGTAGAGGCATCACATCTCTTAACTTAACTGTCTTTATACTGGTTTAGAAAACTCTACAGTCTGTATACAACCAGTTTCTTTGAAGGTGGTTTTTACCGATGTGCGAGTCCATCTTAATAGACTCAAACACTAGACCCGCAGCCAGTTATGTGCCATCTATAGCTGCTCTTACCAAACCACTTGGGGAAAGATACAAATAAACTTGGGTAGATTTTGAATTTTTTCCTGGCATCAACCGTTAAGCATACTCTTTCTGATTTCCAACTGCCAAGGAATTTTTAACGTGGTTGACACCGAACACAGCAATCCGATCTCACTATCCAGAGATCATGGGAATTTTTGCCAGAAAATCCACATGACAAAAAAATCCTGGTCTCCACCGTGATTCGAACACCCGGCCTCCAGCACCCGAGGTGGACACCTTACCTCGAGATGATTTCATGCCCTCAGTGTTTTGGGCATGTTTTTAGTCTTCTCTCCCGGCTAAGCAATAATCATTATAAGCAACCCATTCCTCAACAAGGTAGTTAATTTTCTGCAAGTCCCAACCCTGTCTCTTGTCATGCAGTCTTGTCACAAAGTGACACAGTGAATGATTGGGTTATTCATACCCACTTAAGGGTTCTGGGCTGTTGGTCCTGAAGTTGGTAGATCTCATCTCATTCCTGATCACCGGGCCAGGCTTAAGCAGGGTTGTTGGTTTTGCTACTTTTATCTGACTGCTGCACCTCTGCCTCTGTTACCCTCTTGTTTGGGGAGGAAGACTAACGTCTAGTCAGGCAAAATATACTGGCCAAGACCCGTACATCAGCTTCCTCATAGCCTTCCCTGGAAACGGGCAGCCAGTCTAACAAGGTGAGGGATCGATTGACATGGTCCTGGTAGTATCTAGCGACACGCAGATGAAGCCAAGCAGAGCAAAACCACCTGAAGGACCTCGAACCACCTTCATCAGCACACTCAGGATGCTAGGAAAGCTACAACTCACCACTTAACATCCTTTTCAAAACGCACAAAAGAGTAATCCGACTCATTGTGGGCATTAAACAACAACAACCCTCTTGTTTACTTGTAATAGGCTGCCCCTTGGGTCGGTTTAGAAACAGCACTAATGAGAAAGCCGGAACGTGGTATTCTGCAGAACATCCCAATGCATCGTGATGCACTAGTTCGAAGTATATTTAGCGACTTCCATGTTGCGTAAAGCAGGTGATGTCGAGACACAGGTTTCTCTCGTAACCTTATCTAGGAGACCTGAGTCAGCTCTTTCAGACAACTCTGACCAAAATCAACTGCTGCCTTGCAGATAGGCTGGGGACAGCCAAAGGCTAAGGAGGGCATCCCTACAGAAACGCCTGTTAAAATTGGATGTACTGGGCCACAGGCTTAACAAAGTAACACAGTGCAACGTATATCGCTGTAACCAGCGTAAGAAGAAGAAGAAGAGTCAGCTCTTTCCATCGATGCAGCATTTTTAAGGACTAGTCTGTAAAGGCTGGATTGACTGTAAGAAATTTTATCTTGAAGCCTGGCTGAGAGAATAGAAATCGAAATGGGAAGACAGACCTAGCCTCCAAAAATGTCCCAGGCTAAAAGGCAGATATCCCAGCCGCGCTTCAAATTGCGATGCAGCATAACAAAACACAATTTTCAGGACGAACAAAAAAGTTTGGGTGTTTTTCAACATTTTGCTGGTACTTGTTCATTATTAGTTAGTATTTTGAAACTTAATGCCGTAAAGTCAGATTGTATTAGCAACAATTGCAAGATACATACTTGATATGTAATTTGCTGTCTTCTTTTCTTAGACAAGGTCATATTACCAACTGGATTTTACCATATCAGATTGATTATATGCTTGTACGAGGCGTGTTAAAATGAAACCAGACCTAACTGCGCCAAGTGAACATATGTATGATGCACATGATGATGTCACTTGTGTAAACAGCACATACCAACTGTCAAGTTTGAAAAATGTCATTATCCTCTGACTCGTAGTTTCTTCGGCAGACTATTGAAAACATGGCGGGTGTGATACGGAATTCGTCTAGAGTTGATCATCGAGCAGTGATTCGGTTTCTAACAGCTGAAGGATGTCGACCAGTTGACATTCATCGCAGAATGCTGGCAGTGTATGGTGACAAAAGTGTGTCGAAGGCAACAATGAAGAACTGGACAACGATGTTTAAAGAAAGTGAGTTAACGAAAGATCTTCTGAGACCAGGATAACTCACATCCTTCTCTTAACACCGTTGTCCAGTTCTTCACTATTGTCTTCAAGCAACAACAGTTAAAGCAGGCCATATGATCAGGAGGGGTAGTGTCATCCCACCTCAGGAAAAGCTAAGACTTGGCACAATAGTCTCTTAACACTCATTCATCAACAACAGTGCACGCTATGGGGCTACCTTGACCTTTCGGAAGAGGAGACTAACGTCTGGTCAAACAACACATACGGATCGGACACTGTTAGTCAGGCTCAGGTGAAATATACTGACCAAGACCCCCACCCCACTTCCACACTATTCTCACTGGAAAGAGGCTGTTTCGTGGCAGTCTGGCTAATGAGGAGGGGGATAGATGTGATCCCCATCCCCATAGTAGTGAGCTTCACACAGATGAAGCCAAGCATGGCAAAACAGTCTGGAGGACCCAGGTCCACTTTCATCAGCATATTTGGGAGGTGAGGAAAGCTACTGCAGTCTGCCACTTAGCGCCCTTTTCAGTATGCACAAAAAGAGCAAACATACTCATTGTGGGCATTAACAACAACTTCGTCTGTGTTCAAGTTTTTTGGTCGTGCTAGATCTGTACCTGTCGGAGGAACCTACGCGTCAGTTGCGGATTGTCGAAAGGCCTCCTAATTTGGAGGTTAGCTGCGAATAAATAAGCAGCCGTGGTCGGCAGGCATGGAGGCTGTAGGTAGGCAGCTTCTCCACCATGCAAAGACACAACAGGCTAATCACTTGTTTGTCTTAACAAACGATTACAAGTCAAAACATAGAGAAAACCGGACTGATCTCAACGGCAACGAACAGGCAAGAAAAAAGGACCACAATTTATAGAACATGGAATGTAGGAAGTATAAACGGAAAAGAACAAGAACTAATAGAGGAGATGAAAAGAGCAAAATTGACAAATTGACAGTCCTGGCACTTACAGAAACAAAGAAAAAAGGACAGGGCGTTCTGGACCATGACAGCAACATGTTATACTACAGCGGAGTTCCCATGACTGAAAGAGCCAGGGCAGGGGTTGGTTGTATGGTGAATGGTAACAACAAAGCAAACATTAAAGAATGGAAGTTCATTTCAGAACGACTGATGGTTCTAAGTATACAAGGGGAGGATAGTCAAATGGATATCGTCACTGTGTATGCACCAAACGAAGATGAGAGCACTGACATAAAAGATGAATTTGATGAGCTCCTTCAAAGGATCGTTGACGATTGCCAAAAGAAAATACTTCTCCTTGGAGACTTCAACGCAAGAGTTGGAAACGACTATTCTAGATGGGATGGAGTGATTGGTAGGTATGGAGATGATGTCTTTAATGACAATGGATCGCAGTGATCTTGGATAACAGGCTGCAGCAGGGCAGACTGGCTAAGGAGAAGGGATCGAAGAGGGAATGCTAACCCAGCACTAAAAAAAATGCTTGCTGAAGTCGGATGTGTTGGACCGAAAGGTGCAAATATCGCAGTCAAGCTGTAAACTACGACAGAACGCATTCCGTTCTCTGGACTACATTCTGCTACTTAAGCCCTTTCAGTGTTTGGTAGTGGGAGAATGAGAATGAACCAAGCCAAGCCAAATGACAATGGATAATGACTGCTGAGATTCTGCAGAGAACAAAACTTTGTTATTACAAATACAAGGTTTCCACACGAGTGTATCCATGCCTACACAAGATGCGAGCCGGCAAGAAATGTAAGATCCATAATTGACTATGCAATAGTGAGGAAAAGTGATTTCAAGCATGTGAAGGATGCTAGAGCGTTCAGAGGACCAGAGATAGGAAGCGACCAATACCTAGTTAAAATAAAGAGAGAAATCGAAAAACGTTACACAGCCAGGCGACACCCATCAGCAAGCAAGAAATATAATAACACACAAGGAGAAAATAAAATTAAGGCTTACAAATTAAGAGAACCAGATGTTAAGAGGAGATACCAAGGGCTCATAACAACAGCAATAGGAAGGATAGAGGAATCTGAAGAAGATATGGAAATGGTCTGGGTAAAATTCAAAGGTCAAACAGAAATCCTGGGAGGAATTTGGAGAGAAACTGGAAAATAATGCTGGAGAAAACCAGAAACTGTTCTACAGGACCTTAAAGAACACGAGGAAGGAAAAGGAATGCCCCCTGAAATTTGTTAAAGATAAATAAGGTGCGCTGTTGACTGCCCCAGAAGAGGTAATGAACAGATGGAAAGAATATTTCTCAGATCTTTTGAAGTGGAGGAAAACCAAGCTCTGGAAGTAACAGTCACAATTGAAGAAGATGGAGCCATGGAGGGGAACGATAATATCACAATGGAAGAACTAAAGGAAGCATTGGAAAAAAATTAAGATTGGTAAAGCAGCAGGACATGATGGTATAACACCAGAAATGGTTAAATACATGGGAACGGCAGGAGAGATACTATTCATGAAGATTCTCAAGGCAGCTTGGCGCCACAAGAAGATACCAAGAGAAATAATACCACTATTTAAAAGGGGTGAAAATCACAGAGGTATTTCCCTTCTCAGTGTCCCCAGGAAAGTCTACTCTGGGATTCTAGAACGGCGATTAAGAGGTCTAGCAGAGCCAAATATGGATGAAACTCAATGTGGATTTCGGGCAAACAGAAGTACTCAAGACCTTATCTTTACACTCAGACAGCTAAGTGAAAAGGCTCTTGAATATGATAAAGAGATGCATCTCTGCTTTTTGGATTTGGAGAAAGCATTTGATAAAGTTCCTTGGGACAAACTCTGGGAGTGCCTAACAAGGAAGAACGTCCCAGGACCCCTGATCTCTGCCATACAGAGTTTCTATAAAACATGCAGAAATTATGTGCGGACATCAAATAAAAAGTCAGGAGAGTTCAGGACCACTAGCGGAGTAAGACAGGGGTACATTCTATCACCGTACCTTTTCATACTCCTCGTGGATGAAGTCATCAAAGCCTGCAAGGAATGGACAAAAAAGTATGAAGTAGGGTACTGGAAGATGATACCAAGTTACATATCGGAACTAGCATTTGCAGACGATGTGGCCCTGATCACGAAAACCAAAGCACATCTCCAGATCAACTTGCAGGTCTGGGAAGAAGAGTTGAAGAAGAGAGGAATGTACATCAGCAACTCCAAAACAAAAACCATGGTGATTGCCAAAGATGAGAAGAGACATCAGATAACCCTGGGAACACGAGTACTGGAGCAGGGGAGAAATCAAAGACAAGCTAACTGCACGAAGGGCAGCAGTTGGTAGACTTTTCCATACAATAAACAGAGGATTACACCGCAAAAAAAAAAAAAGCAGGAAAACAGATGGATGTATTCTGCTCAACATATGTGCCTGTTCTGACATATGGATGTGAGTCATGGACAAGGACTACAGCCCAAGAAAGGCAACTACAACCTTCAGAAAAGAGGTATCTAAGAAAGGCGGTTCAGGTGACGAAAAGGGACAATATCCGTAACCAGACAATACGTAGCAATCTCGAAGTCCAACACCTGCAGATACGAGTGGAGCAGTCCCAACAACAGTGGTTTGGCCATGTCTGTAGAATGGAAGAAGATCGGATACTAGGGTGGTTATGGGAGATAAAAAGTCAAATACCCAGACCCCCAGGACGTCCCAAAGTAAGTTGGGAAGACAACATACGACAGTCCCTAAGTGATCGAGGGCTGGACTGGAAAGAAGCAAGGAGAAAGACGGCGATTAGAGCAGTGTGGCGTTCTCTCTGGCAAACATCTACACCTCACGGTAGAAGAAGAGTGACTAAGTAAGTGAGTAAGCTAGATCTGTAGCCCTGTCGCTAGGACAAAGTCCACAGTCATCTGAAAATCGAGGTGGCAGCCCCACAGCTTGTGCATCACCTCAGCTCCCTCTGGCCAGGTTTGGCATCGTAGGTCTCTGTATATTGGGCAGTCCTGTAGGATGCGCTTGACCATTTGCTCTACTCTACCTTCCCTGGGCCTTTAGGTTGACAAAGGCACCGGTTGCTTGTGAGTCCTTTCGAGGCTAAGGACCCGGCTCCGTTTCTCCTTGGATGTAGCTGATAGGGACATCGCCATAATGTTAGGTTGTTGTTGTTTGCGAAATGCCCACAATGAGAAGGTTTACTCTATTGTGCGCCCTGAAAAGGACGTTAAGTCGCAGGTTGCAGTATCTTTCCTCACATCCCGAACGTGCTGATGAAGGTGGACCACGGTCCTTCAGGCGGTTGTGCTCTACTTGGCTTCATCTGTGTGTCGCTCACTACTGTGGGGATCACATCAATCCCTCACCTTGTTAGCCAGACTTCCATGAAAACAGCCTGTTTTTAGGAAGGACAACGAGGAAGCCAAAGTGAGGGTCTTGTCTAGTATGTTTTGCCTGATCAGACGTTAGCCTTCCTTCCCATAACGTTAGTTTAGATTGCCACATGACCATACCTGTGCCCTAATTTTTTCCCGTGTCTGCACTGAAACTAACACACTCCATCTTCATCTGACCGGTTGTGTAATGTATTCTGAGTTGTTTACCATAGCCTTTCCATCTTCCTGTGGTGACTGCAAGACAGCAGCTTGGCTTTGTTTGTCAAGGTTGCCTTCCCCGTGGCTAGAGCTTATAGCGGCTCCTGATCGCTAGAATGTACCCGTCATGCCACCTGTTGTCCCACCCCGTCCTGCCGGGATACATTGCTATTTGGTCCGCAACTGCTTATTCGTCCAGTTATAACTTACTTAGATCACAGCTGACACACTATATCTGGGGGTCGTTCCATCATTCGCCACCTGTGGTCGGTCGCCTCTGTCCTCCAGAATTAACAACAACAACCTTGACCATTATATGTCTTTTCACAGAACATGCATTTAAATGCTATGAAATGTTTGTATGGCTCGTGTTTACATTTCTGATATCTGATGACAATTTCAGTCTACTTAGGACATTCTTGCTTATTGATGCAACAACTGGCCCTGTTGACTTTGACAGTTTAGCAATAGAAATGATGGAAGAGCTGGCAGTCCCATATGTTGTAAGTTCATTGAAGGCCAGTTTCAGACTTTTGTGTGAAACTGAGAGAAAGAGCTTCCTTGTCACTCACAGAGAATAAACGCATTAGAAATATATACTATTGGACAACAGAAACACAACAATTTTGAAACAAGTTAAATCAATTATTTTGGGAGTGCTAGATATAATAGATGCATTATAAGTGTCGTCTTAGATGTTCGGTCATTGGCTGGCAAAAATGGTCGGTGACGATCACAACCTTTGGCTTCCTTTATGGCATCAGCAAAGTCCCCTCTACTTCCCCTGGTTTGCAGCCATCTTTTGTATTGCTCCCCAACTCTGGTTCATGGTTTCCATTTCAGCTTCCATGTGCTTATGGCACGAGGCTATTCCTAGCAGTGTACTGTGACATTCACTGAGGTACACAGGTTCTAGGTTTTGAATGAGCTGAACTAATTCACTTTGGGGGATCCACGTGCTGAGCAGTACATGAGTCAGCAACCCAAAGCTGGCTGCTTCATGCCTCACATGTTGGAGTGCACCAACGCTGACCCTGATACATGACAAAAAATCATAACTGTTGATGATTTTTTTATTTTTTTGCAGTCACCTCATTTCTCTATTCCCCAAGTCAGTGTGCGCTGCACTACAGTATTTATTTTGCGCCTGTCAGCCCAGTGCATCCACCTTTGGCATGAATTTTATTAAAGGGTCTAATTCCTCCTGCATTTTCTAACGGTTTGTTTCCTCGGGGTAACAGCCGGTGGTGTGATGAGGATCGAACCCAGCACCTTCAGGTTTTAGCCATGTCACTTAACCACTAGCCCATGCTGTCCTCTACTGTTGATGATGCGTCCTAGGTCTTTGGTTATGACCCTGAGACACACACACACACAGCCATCTCGTTGGACAAATAAAAGTCTCCGCTGTCAAAGAAAGCATGGCAACCTTGAAGAAATGTGAAGTCATGTTGCAGTTATTTTTAGCCATCAGGGCATAGTTCATCACAAGTACTCATCTCAAGACCAAACTGTCGATATGAGGTACTACCTGCCTGCCATGCATTGGCTACGAGATTCAGTTAGACGCAACCAGCCAGAGCTCTGGGAGAGTGCCAACTGCTGTCAATGCTTCGGTCCACCACCTCATCCAAGATTTGTTGATGAAACGCATCATTGAACAAGTTCTGCACTTCCCCTGCTCCTCACACATAGCTTCTTGCAAGTTCTGGCTCTTTCCGAGACTCAAGGGGACGAGATTTCAGGACAAAGAAGAAATCTAGACACATTCTGCAAAGCCACTGATGGAGATCCCAAAAAAAAAGACTTCCATCGTGTTGGAGGGTTTGTTTTTTCCAGCCTAAGGTCTGATACTTTTTGATCAACCTTCGTATAGAACCAGAGACAACTAGTACCTGACCTCGTCCAAACAAGGATATAGTTGACACACATCTTAAGCTGCTCATAACACTGTGGGTGGTTAAAAGAGGCCTCAGGATCAAGATGCTGGACAGTGCATGAGCTGCAGTGGTCAGCGACCCATAGCTAACTGCTAGCGCCAGGGACAGCAAACCAGAGCTGGCAGGACCCTTCTACACCTTCACCCGGTCAGCCTGGATAAGAGGCTGCAACAGAGCAGACTTGACCAAGGAGAACAGATCAAAGAGGGAAGTCTAACCGAGTACTCAAATATGCCGGCTAAGTCTAAATTGTCAGATCTAACGGTGCAAATATCGCAGCGAGCTGGAAACTTCGACTCAACGCATCCCGTTCTCCAGACAACATCCTGCTACTTGAAAAGCTCTTTTCAGGGCTTAGTAGCGGGAGATTGAGAACAAACGAAGACGAAAGATGCCTCTACCATAAGTAATTGCCAGGGATAGCTCAGTGTTGTTTAAATCATCTCCACTGGGTGCAGAACCATAGCAACTTGGGTCTGCCATGAAAACCACAAACTTTTACTCAAAGATAATAGCTGTTTCCACATTTATCCAGCTTATTGTCGTGTATAAATCTTGAAGCGGTTTACCAATACAAATGTTAATATTGTACTTGTGGTTCATGTGGAAGTGATTGCATGATCTGTAATATTTCAAAACATTGGTAGAGGGCATGAAAAGTGCTTTTACTTCAACCAACTTCAGGCGCATGTTGAGATCTAATTTTTCCAGTTTCGCCATAATCACATTTTCCAGCAGGACACACTCAGGACTTCCTGCGGCGGAATAATATATGAGTATATTCTCTGCATTCCCAAAGAGCCGCTGCAAAAACCTGATTATGGGATGAAGTCTCCATATGTAGCCAATGCCCTGCTGTACCTGATTGACCAGGGGGATCACATGGAGATAATGAAAATATAAACAGCGCTATATCCTGAAATACTCCCAAATACTGACAAGATATTTTTGCCTTTCGTAAATATAAATTTAAATCGTACTTCATAACACTTACGTGAGTGACTTACCTTTTTCATCAAGTTGTAACTCAATCAATTACAAAATACAATCTGAATTTAAATGGGAACTATCAATCATATTCAGGTTTTCATTTTTAGTTACTTGTTATTGTGATCTCTCTGTGATGACAAGATAGTCTCATTTTCTGTTTTTGCAGAAATGATCATCAGTCTGTCATGGCCGCTTCTTTGTTGATTAATAATGCTTATTGTTCACATCAGAACATTGTCAAATGGGATTGCTAGGTCTCAAACAATGTTTGCTGTATATGAATGTAAGCACTGTAGTCTCAAGGATATGCCACTTCAGATGTGTGGTTGTTTCTAATGATTTCTGTTACTGTTTGTGGATTTGTGAAAGTAATGATAAATCTTCATGTTTTTCAGCATAATGACTTTTATTCTGTTTGATGGGTCTGTTGGGATGTCAAAGAATGATCAGAAGTATTTCAAAAGATATTCAGACCTGAATCTTCCATTATGTGTATGTATCATTCAGCCCTTATCATTTGGCAATATAAAAATTGTTTTTTTTTGGTTTATTTTTTGTTTAGTCCTTCAGCTGTGTTTGCACATGCATATCTGCCTTGATTACTACTTACTTAATAACTTCTCCTTTCCTGCCAAATGCCAAAGATGGATGTGTCGGGCCAAAAATTGCAAATATCGCTATCAAGTTGTAAACTAGCCACACAGCACATTCCGTTCTCCGGACTACATCCTGCTTCTTGCAAAGTCCTGTTCAGGGCTTGGTAGTGGAAGATTGAGAACGAACGTAGAAGAACTTCTCTTCTCACCCTGGGGTGTAAATTTGTCAGAAAGAGCACTAGACTATTCTATTAAATGTATATTCCTCTTGGCCTGGTTTCAATCTAGTCTACGGTGTCTTATAGACTTTCTTATTATGTTATCCAAGCGGACTTCGGATGATCCTCAGGGTCTCGATACTTGACTCTTTGCCTCCCATGACTGCTGTGGTAGCCGATCTTTTTTGATTCTGCAGACATGGCTAAACAACCAAAGTTGAGATTGCTCCACTGGAGTCTGCATGCATGGGCTGGCTTTCAAGATTATGCCATATTGTCTGATTGTGGATCATGTCTCTTCTTGTTACTTGGTCTACCTTTCTTATCTATCTGCCTTGATTAGGTATATAAATTCTGTGATAATTAAACAAAAGAATACACTGTGGGAACCCAGGACAGGATTAATCATCAAGCAAAATAAGTACGTACTTTGGGCACCAACAGAAAAGACGCCCCACGCAAAAAATATAATAATAAAAATTGTTTACAATATTACAAGTCTATTACAAACATACCAAATTTTTAAAAGTCTCACCTTACCATTTTGGGACAGTTCAAAGTCTGATGACCCACCCAATTGACTATGGAAAATCTTGGATTTACAAGGCTATACAACTAATGATTGGTACTTTGTTTTAAAACTGTAACCTCTCTCCAGAGCCCAAACAAATCAAATAACTCTGGTCTTGAGTCCCTTGGTCTTGTCCCTGCCAACTTGTACTGTGTTTTGGTAGCAGCTTGGTCTTGTATCTGTCAACTTGTACTGTGTTTTGGTAGCAGCTTGGTCTTGTATATGTCAACTTGTACTGTGTTTTGGTAGCAGCTTGGTCTTGTATATGTCAACTTGTACTGTGTTTGGGTAGCAGCTTGGTCTTGTATATGTCAACTTGTACTGTGTTTGGGTAGCAGCTTGGTCTTGTCTCTGTCAAGTTGTACCGTGTTTGGGTAGCAACTTGGTCTTGTATATGTCAACTTGTACTGTGTTTGGGTAGCAGCTTGTTACTTTGCAAGTAAAACCTTGGGTGGAGTAACAGTTGAGTAACCATTGCTTGACTGTGCTCAGGACACCAAATGCAGTTAATCCACTCCCTGACCTTTTTTTTAGGAAGGAAAGGACATATACACTGCACATTACTATGCTTGTTGTGTAGTCATGTAAAAGGGTTGCGGACAAGTCTGGTACCTTCAGCATGTAAAACAAAGTGCCACTGAAACCACCACTGCAAGAACACACAAATGATTCCTCTAAGGAGGTAAACTGCACTTGTGGCTGTCCGTGTCCATTGTACCACATGATACAGCAGAGGCCCAGTGTTCAGCCACCCTGACTGCTATGTCATTTCCCATCAGCATATCTTCCATCATACATGCGTGTGGTAGACTTGGGAATGTCATGAGGTGCTCTTGGTCCTGGACAGCACCACATTCACATGTCTCGTCATCGGTGTATCCCTATCTCATCAGGTTTTTTCTGCATCGGGTCAGTCCAGACCAAAGTATATTTAAGGTTCTCTATATCCAATGTTATAGGTGAACTCCGGGAGCAACCTCCTCTTGCAGTTTTGTCCTCGGTGTCTGTTGTTTGTCAGGTCGTTTCTCATGCGACAATGTTTGACTCACTGAGTGTATGTCTTACCCTGGTTTGATGAAGATTATGCTTCCATTCTGCTCGTGTGGCCTTTCCCGTGCCAACTCCATCCCGCTTATTTCTCTGTAAAAATAGCCTCAATGTTGATTGAAATCAACAGAAGGGTTATTTTATTGTTATTTATGGTGCTTTGGTGTTTAAAGGATTGGTAGCTGTTTCCAGAGAACGCCCTAGAGGGTATCCACAAGCTAGTGGACAGGTGGACAAAGTGTGTTGTTGCACTATGTAAAAAAAATAAGACGCACAAAATTTCTGATTCGCACTCTTGTAAAAATGTTATTAATAAAACTGCTCTTACTTAATGACTGTCCCTTGTATAGATAGATATACAGCTTGCTAGAAACATTCAATTAAACAACTTGGCTTTTGCTCACAGATAGTTCTCACCAAAATTGACCTAGCCAAACCGTCAACATTGATGAGGAGTGTTATGTCAGTACTCAAGTTTCGTAACGAGACAAAGGCACACAGCTGTTTCCCACAACCGTTTCTTGTAAGGTGAGTAGTCGCTAATGCCATTTGTGCTTGAGTTACAATTTTCTTTGGTGGTGGGTTACATTGGCTCTCCAGACATCCTGAGTCATAGGTGGGCTTGAGCTCTTATGACTGTAGTGTAATGTGATGTACCTACCTCAGTCAGCTCACTACTATGTGGATCACAGTGTCGATCCCCACCTTGTTAGCCCACTGCCACAAAACAGCCATTTCCACAGAGAACTGCTATAAAGTGAGATGAAGTCTGATCAGTATGTTAAACCTGAGCGGACGTTAGTCTCTTCTTCCCTTTGTAAGGTGAGAGATGGCATAAACTTACATGGACACAGATACAATGGCAGTAATCTGCAATATAGTCAGAAGGTCTTCATCAGAGAAATAGCACAAAGAAGAGGAACTAATCTAAAAGATAAAGAAGGTAACGTATAAGACTGAATTCAATACACAAATTGCTCTTTGCAGATGATCAGTATCTGTTGGAACATGTGGCCTAGTTTTTAAGTGACACGGTTCACAAACCGAAGGTGCTGAGTTTGCTCCCCAATCACAGCACTGGCCGTTACCCTTGGGAAGCAAACCCTTTAGAAAATGCAGGAGGAAGCAGACCCTTACATAAAATGCATGCCGAAGACAAGTGCACTAAACCGACAAGCACAAAAATAAAAACAGTGCAACGCCTTGGAGAATATAGAAATAAGGCGAACGCCAGAAGAAATTTTTTAATTTAGTTGTACAATAATGAAAATAAACTGAAAAATCACATGAATGCACTTGTAACAACCTGTGCCAAATACACGTGAATTAACTAGACAAAGTCAGAAACTATGAGAGCAAAATTTTGATGTGTGAAATGAAGTGTTTGAGGAAAGTCATCAGTGTTGGACTGCGCAATCATCAGACTGCAGAAAAAAGACATTTTAAGTATGGTCGGCCCTACGTCTCTTGTGCAGAATACATTTCCAGGCATAAGAAATGCTGGTTCAATCATCTCATGATAATGCACCCTCGTCAACTTCCACTGATGGCTTACTATGCTGGTAGATTTGGCTACAGGGCAAAGAGGTGGGCTGTAAGGCAAGTGGATAGATGACATTAGAGCGATTGTTTCCCTGCCGAAGACGGATGTGTCAGACCGAAAGGTGCAAATATCAGTCAAGCTGTAAACTAGCGACAATGCATTCCGTTCTCCGGACTGCATCCTGCTACTTGCAAAAGCCCTGTTCAGTGCCTGGTAGTGGGAGTTTGAGAACGAATGCCGAAGAAGAAGAAGAGTGATTGATCAACGACACTGAATTTTTTTTTTAGGGGGGGGGGGGGGGGCGTGAATGAGCTGACAGCAGTGACTCATATCTGGCTGTTTGCATCAGGGTCAGTGACTCATATAACTTAACTTAACATCTTTATACTGGTTTAGAAGACCCTGCAGAGTCTGTATACAACCAGTTTCATTTACATCACCTTGCTCTAAAAGCTATCGCATCCAATTTATTCTTAAATGCATTAACTGTACCTGCCTCCACTACCTCCTGTGGCAATGCATTCCAAGCATTCACCACTCTCTGACTAAAAATATATTTCCTAATATCTAATCTGGACCTCTCTTTAGTCAACTTGTAGCTATGCCCTCTTGTTATTGTGAGTGGTTGAATTTTTAAAAACTTGTTATAGTCTAATTTATCCATTCCTCTGATCATCTTATAAACATGTATTAAGTCAACACGAATTCTTCTCTCTTCTAGACACTGTAGGCTGGTTTTTCTGAGTCTTTCCTCATAACTGTAATTCTGGAATCGCATTATCAGCTTTGTCGCTCTTTTTTGTATTCTTTCCAGCATGTTTATATCCCCTCTATGATAAGGACTCCACATCTGTACACAGTACTCCAATCTAGATCTAACTAATGCTTTATACAGTTTGACTATCACATCCTTGCTCCTATGTTTAATATTTCTTTTAATCATACCTAACATTGCATTTGCCTTTATCGCTGCTACCTGAACTTGCTCATTCACGTTACCTGTATGATCTATTATAACCTCTAGGTCCCTTTCCTTATGATCTATTATAACCTCTAGGTCCCTTTCCTTATCTATCTTTCTCATATTGTTCTCTCCCATTCCGTAATCATGTTTCATATTGGATCTACCCATGTGGATGACTACATTTATCTACATTAAACTACATTTGCCAGCTTACAGACCATTCTTGAATTTTATCTAAATCCGACCTCAATATATCCACTTCTGCTTTAGATGAGACACTACTGCATAGTTTTGTGTCATCAGCAAATTTTGCAATCATGGATCCCATATCAATCTCCAAATCATTTATATATAAATCAAGAACAAAATTGGTCCCAACACCGAGCCCTGTGGCACTCCACTTTTCACTTCACGCCACTCAGAGTGCTCCTTATTTATGCCCACTCTCTGCCTTCTTCCAATTAACCAATTTTCAATCCATTTGGCAACTTCCCCACCTATTCCATGTGATTTTAACTTTCGAAATAATCTTTGATGAGGTACTCTATCAAAGGCCTTTATCATTTTGGTAACCTCCTCCATGAATTCTAATAGATTTGTTAAGCATGATCTCCCTCTAGTAAACCCATGCTGACTATTTCTAATTAGATTAAATTTGTCTAAATGCATTACAATGTTTTCTTTGATTATTGACTCTAACAATTTACAGACTATGCTCGTTAAACTCACCGGTTTATAATTCACTGGATCTAATTTTTTGCCCTTTTTGAATAAGGGGATCACTCCTGCATCTTTCCAATCCCGTGGAACAATCCCTTTTGCAAGTTATTGAGAACATAATATAGCCAATGGTTTTGCTAGTTGGTCTCTAATTTCATACAGCAATTTTGGATGAATACTATCTTGACCTGGACATTTATTCACTTTCAACCCCTCCAATTTTTTAAAAACCATTTCCTCTGTAATACAGATTGATCTTAATCCTGCTGTATCCATGTCTCTTTGAAAAATATCTCTGGGATCTTGGAGCAGTCCTCTTTTGTGAAGACTGTGCCAAAGTACTGATTGAGTAGATTAGCTGCCTCCCTATTCTCACTCATTATTTTCCCTGTACTGTCTGTGAGAGGGCCTACTTTGTCTTTTGTTCTTTGTTTATTTCTAACATGAGAGAAGAAGCTTTTACTGTCAGTCTTGATCCTCTCAGCAAGTTTTTGTTGTTGTCTATTTTTGCTGTTTTATTCGCTTTCTACGATATGTTCTGCTTGTCCAAATATTTTACATATGTTTGTTTTGATTTACCTGCCTATATATATTTTTTCCATGCTTTATTTTTAGCTCTTCTTCATTTCACTACAAATCTAGTTATCCACTTTTTACGCTTGGGGTTTACCTCCCTACATGGAACACATTCCTCTTTTATCGTTTCTAGAACTGTTTTAAAACTCTCCCACTCCTGTTCAACATCTGTTCATCCAACAATATCATCCCAGATTATGTGGTTCACTGCCTCTTTCAGCCTTTTAAAGTCTTGACGTCCAAATTTCATCACACCGAAAGGACAAACTTAAAAAATTAACCACCTTCGTAAATACGAACCTGGACAAAATAACTGCATTACATTAAAGCTGAACATGCTGCACTTCCTCTTTAGATTAAATAAATGTTAGTATGAATTGTTAAATGCAGAGTTTGGGATACCAAATCATTTTACCAATCATGTCTCACGGAATGTGTCCAAATTGTTGCTTTATCCCCTATAAAGGCTTACCACTTTCGCTGTTGTCCATTTCAAAGTCACAGTGTGCATCAGACATATTGAATATCCACGTGAAAATCCAGTGGCCTGATCAAATAATAGGTCAATGAACTGCTATTTCTATTACAAGAGTACCACAACATTAAATATTGGCTAAAAATGTCTTCTTCTTCTGCATTCTTTCTCAATCTCCCACTACCAAGCTCTGAACAGAGCTTTGCAAGTAGCAGGAAGTCCAAAGAGCAGAATGTGTTGTGTCGCTAGTTTATAGCTTTACTGCGATATTTGCACCTTTATATATATTTGTATCAGTCTGACACATCTGAAAATGAAATATCAACCTAACAGAAGAAACTCTTCATTGAACGAAAGCTGTGCATGTGCCGAATTGTTGGATATGTTTTATGTTATTTCGGAAAGTAATTGACAACGTAATGCAAGTGTCAGGTCTCTGTTGATTAGATGGAAATTCTTCTTCTGCAATCAGTTCGCATTTAGACTAGGGCTCCTGATTCTTCAATAAATTCTGCTGTACAGTGCCTCCTCGATGAGAGTCATCATGTGTGCCACATTCTTCTCCTCATTTCTGTGTGATGGGGGTAGTCCTCAAGTACATGTGCTGCTGTCATGTTTACCAGACTACAGCAACATGGGCTGGTGGTACTTTTCTTTGATTTGGTGTACAGGTGGTGTCTCATTCTCTCGTGGCCAATTCGGAGACATAGTATGATAGGACAGAAATTGATGTTTTGTGCACGGACACAACTGATTAAACAGGACTATAGAAAGTTAGGAGCCTGTTTCCTAAACACTCAGCCATGTGCTAATTTCTTTTATAAAATATCTAGTTTTTAATCTTTGTGAAGTCATGTCTTGTATATTATATTTTATCATTCCATTTGATTTGTATTTCTTTTCTCTACAGTTCCATGAATGGAGAGGGGTTAGCATTTCTTCAGACATTCATTGCCTATGTTACTGGTCATCAAAGGATCACAGCTCTAAAATAGCAGAACACCTGTTAAGGAGAAATGATTTCAGTCTACTATTTTGTCGCTTTGCTGTCTTGAGACATAATAAGTACAAATACAACTAGGCATTGTGCCAGTGGACAAGAATTTAGTTCCTTTTAGAGAATTGATAAGAAGAACAGATGGTTGCTATTTTTGTCTCCTGAAGATTTGTATTTTAATTTGAATTCTCTGCAGTTTTGTACTGCATTATTATGATCAATCAGCGCTGTGATCGTGACTGGTCCTCTGATCAGGAAAGAGATGACCAATGCCAACCCCAGATCCATCAGCCCAGACCCTTACAATGCCAGCAAGTGCGCGCAGGGGTGACTTCAGTGGACATGGACAATCCAATCGTCCACTGGTCACTTTGTGAGAAATCTTAACGACTGGAGACAGGGTCAGGACCCGTGCAAGGTTAACTACCTTGTTGAGGAACGGGTCACTTATGATGAACTTAGTAGTTTTCTTTGGAGAATGTATATCTTCAATATTTATGCATTTGATATACATCATATTCCTTATAGAACATGTGAATTTGAATATGCTTCAAGTATTTGGTTGGTAAGAAAGAAAAAACAAACATTATGGTTCAAAATAATTATTTTAGCTAACTGACATATCTTTTGCAAAATATAGACCAAACTGACAAAGTTGAATGTCGTAAAGAGACTGGCCAAACGCACTGATGACAATATCAATGCTGTTAACGAGCTTATGTATGGTCAAAAAGGATGTCTGTAAACATATTTTTCCCAATATCTAATTACTCGTCAGATAGGCCCTTCTCAAATCTGTTGGCAGAATCTTCAAATATAAATTTAGTTTAAATGTTTTAAGAAATATCTTGAGTGCAGCAAAGAGTCATGGCTTTTCTGGTGTAAAGATCTTTTGCATCGTTACCCAGATCATTAATTTTTTTTGGTATTTTTCACGGATGAAAAATTTGTCACTCGACCTACCGATAGACATACTCAGACAGCCTTACGAGCCGCGCATGAGCTGCAGTTGTCAGCAACCCATAGCTGACTGCTAGTGTCAGGGCCAGCGAACCAGAGCTGCCAAGACCCTTCTACACCTCCACGTGGTGATCCTGAATAACAGGCTGCAGCAGGGCAGACTGGCTAAGGAGAAGGGATCGAAGAGGAAATGCTAACCCGTTACTCAAAAAATTCTTGCTGAAGTCGGATGTGTTGGACCGAAAGGTGCAAATATCGCAGTCAAGCTGTAAACTACGACAAAACGCATTCCGTTCTCTGGACTACATTTTGCTACTTAAGCCCTTTCAGGGTTTGGTAGGTGGTGATTGAGAATGAACCAAGCCAAGACAGCCTTACAACCAGTCTCAGGACTGATCAACCAGTTGATGATGAAGTATTAAAAAAACATGAATCATTTACCTGTCACTCCAGAGGATGGAACGTATGTCCAACACTTGGGTTACCCTAACCTTTAGGGAATCTTGACTCTCATTTGTGGTTTCACTGGCAATGCTTTTTGCATTGTAAAGTTGCCCTCATACAGCCTTCTCCGGTTGCCTGCTACGACCTTCTGGGAGGGGAAATAAGAATATTATACTGCCAGATACTATTTCTTCTTCTGCGGTAAGGTATTTGGTCATGCTAGATCTGCAGTCCCATTGCCAGGATGAAATTCATGATCTTTTCCAGGTCTTAGCAGCACCCCTAGAGCTTCTGTTTCCTCTGTCCAGATTTGGCGTCAGAGCTCTTTTTGGGCTGGGGGGCCCTGTAGACCATGTTCAGGGAACTAGATTCTGGTTGCACATGGACACTCGTTTTTATAGGATATCTTGAGTCAGTAGGGGTGACCTAAATGTCTACAGTGTCCTGTTCTCAGTCAGAACAGGGTAGTTTATCTGTGCCTTTGGAGTTGATGGCTTGGATCAGATCTGTAGTTCACATTCATCTCTTTCTTCTATAGGTTGTTGTAATGGCTCTGAACAATAGTTTTGACCACTCCATTTGGCACTGTATGGAGTAAGTGCTTCATTTTGCTACCAGTTCGTGACAGGCTCTTGTTCCCCGTAATCCCACAATGGTAGAGTAGCCACTGAAGGACACCCGTTGAGGTCGCTGAATAAATATACTATTTCTAAACCTAACTGTGACACAGCTCTTAGGTTCTCTGCAATGTCTTGTTGGGGCCCTTGAGTGACCATTCTTAATTTAACTGAAAGTCTTTATACTGTTTAGAAGAGTCTGTATACAACCAGTTTCATTTACATTTCCTTGCTCTAAAAGTTATGCGCATCCAATCTATTCTTAAATGTATTAATTGTCCCTGCCTCCACTACTACCTCTGGCAATGTATTCCAAGCATTCACCACTCTCTGACTAAAAACATATTTCCTAATATCTTCCACTTATGTGACTCCCAGGATGCTCTGAGTACTATAGTCATCATCATGTAGCATGTCTTTTGTAGAACGTCGCTCCCATCACAGTCTGTCTAAAAGAAACTCGTTCCCTTGCCAAAACACCAGCCTCCGCCACAGTCATACTCAGGCATTCCTGGATATCTTGGTGCCATCGTCTTCATGGTCTACCTTCATGGTCTTTTGCCTGGCACCATACCTTCCATCACCGTTCTCTCAAGACTGTTGTGTCTCTTGATGTGACCAAAGTATTTGCATTTTCTAGTCAAAATGGAATTGATAAACCAGTTCTCCTTTATGCTCAACTCTTGCTGAATGTCTACATTTGTTTTTTTCTCTGCCCAGGGTATTCTGAGAATCTTTCTGAAACATTTTGACTCGAAGGATTTGGTTCTTTGTCTAGTAGTACTGCTGTAAATACTATGGGCCACAAGAAACAGACAAAAATATGTGTACGCCCCATGATAAATGAGTGACTGAGCTGGGTCAAGTTATTCTTCTTCTTCTTCGTTCGTTCTCAATCTACCACTACCAAACCCTGAAAGGGTAAGTAGCAGAATGTAGTCCAGAGAACGGAATGCATTGTGTTGTAGTTTACAGCTTGGCTACGATATTTGCACCTTTCGGTCCGACACATCCGACTTCAGCAAACATTTTTTGAGTACCGGGTTAGCATTCCCTCTTCGGTCCCTTCTCCTTAGCCAGTCTGCCCTGCTGCAACCTGTTATCCAGGATCACTGTGTGGAGGTGTAGAAGGGTCTTGGCAGCTATGGTTCGCTGACGCTAGCAGTCAGCTATGGGTCGCTGACCACTGCAGCTCATGTGCTGCTCAGCATCTTGATCCCGTCAAGTTATTCAACATTCATTGTTTTTTTTAAATGTTTCTTGCCTTTTTTGTGAATGTTTTTTTATGTAAACATTAGTGTTCCTTGTCATTGTAAGAAAATTTCTGGCACTGCATATTTCTTGTACATTTCTTAATATTAGTGTGTAAGTCCAGGCTAGACTTGATGAAATGGGGATAATCTCAAAAGCATGGCTTATCAATTTATGAATAAAATACGTGACAGAAAAACTGTAACTTCGGATTTGTTATCTTTTTGCCTTGACACAGAAAGATCAAGTACATTGAATGAGGAAGTTGCAAGTGCTTACTACTGTTAGTTGTTAGAGGGCTAAAAGTAAATAAAAACACATATAGGACAAAAACAAAACTATACCTACGCTGCAACCACAAAGCAGGAAGGAAGATAACGTCTGCTCAGGCAAAATATACTGATCAGACATGTTAGTCAGGGTCAGGCAAAATATACTGATCAGACATGTTAGTCAGGGTCAGGCAAAATATACTGATCAGACATGTTAGTCAGGGTCAGGCAAAATATGCTGATCAGACATGTTAGTCAGGGTCAGGCAAAATATGCTGATCAGACATGTTAGTCAGGGTCAGGCAAAATGTGCTGATCAGACATGTTAGTCAGGGTCAGGCAAAATGTGCTGATCAGACATGTTAGTCAGGGTCAGGCAAAATGTGCTGATCATACATGTTAGTCAGGGTCAGGCAAAATATACTGATCAGACATGTTAGTCAGGGTCAGGCAAAATGTGCTGATCAGACATGTTAGTCAGGGTCAGGCAAAATGTGCTGATCAGACATGTTAGTCAGGGTCAAGCAAAATGTGCTGATCAGACATGTTAGTCAGGGTCAGGCAAAATATACTGATCAGACATGTTAGTCAGGGTCAGGCAAAATATACTGATCGGACATGTTAGTCAGGGTCAGGCAAAATGTGCTGATCAGACATGTTAGTCAGGGTCAAGCAAAATGTGCTGATCAGACATGTTAGTCAGGGTCAGGCAAAATGTGCTGATCAGACATGTTAGTCAGGGTCAGGCAAAATGTGCTGATCGGACATGTTAGTCAGGGTCAGGCAAAATGTGCTGATCAGACATGTTAGTCAGGGTCAGGCAAAATGTGCTGATCGGACATGTTAGTCAGGGTCAAGCAAAATATACTGATCAGACGTGTTAGTCAGGGTCAAGCAAAATATACTGATCAGACATGTTAGTCAGGGTCAAGCAAAATATACTGATCAGACATGTTAGTCAGGGTCAAGCAAAATGTGCTGATCAGACATGTTAGTCAGGGTCAAGCAAAATATACTGATCAGACATGTTAGTCAGGGTCAGGCAAAATGTGCTGATCAGACATGTTAGTCAGGGTCAGGCAAAATGTGCTGATCAGACATGTTAGTCAGGGTCAAGCAAAATGTGCTGATCAGACATGTTAGTCAGGGTCAGGCAAAATGTGCTGATCAGACATGTTAGTCAGGGTCAAGCAAAATATTATGATCAGACATGTTAGTCAGGGTCAGGCAAAATGTGCTGATCGGACATGTTAGTCAGGGTCAAGCAAAATATACTGATCAGACATGTTAGTCAGGGTCAAGCAAAATATACTGATCAGACATGTTAGTCAGGGTCAGGCAAAATGTGCTGATCAGACATGTTAGTCAGGGTCAAGCAAAATATACTGATCAGACATGTTAGTCAGGGTCAGGCAAAATGTGCTGATCAGACATGTTAGTCAGGGTCAAGCAAAATATACTGATCAGACATGTTAGTCAGGGTCAAGCAAAATATACTGATCAGACATGTTAGTCAGGATCACGCAAAATATACTGATCGGACATGTTAGTCAGGGTCAGGCAAAATATATTGGCCAAGACTCATCTTGGCTTCCTCATAGCCCTTCCTGGAAATAGGCTGGTTTCATGGCAGCCTGGCTAACAGGGTGACGGATCGACATAATCCCCGTAGTAGTGAGCAACATGCAGATGAAGCCAAGCATAGCACAACTGCCTGGAGGATCCCTGTCCACCTTCATCAGCACACTCGGGATGTGAGGAAAGCTACAAGAACCCACCACTTAATGTCCTTTTTAGGGCGCACAAAAGAGTAACTCAACTCATTGTGGGCATACAACAACCACATGGCCTTCGTCTGGAAGAATAAATTAAAATAACTAACACATCACAACGTAAAATGAGTGGATTTAGTTAGCCACCATAACAGGATGTGCCAGGAAAGTGTGAGGCTCTAAATGCCATTTATGAAATAGACTCGACCAAACAAGAAATAACTGAACTTAACGTCTTTATACTACGAGGCGTGTTCAAATGAAACCAGACCTAACTACACCAAGTGAACACATGTATGATGGCGTTACTTCTGATGTAAACAGCACATACCAACCGTCAAGTTTGCAAAATTTCATTATGCTCCGACTCATAGTTTCCTCAGCAGACTGTTGAGAACATGGCGGGTGTGATACGGAATCCATCCAGAGTTGATCGGCGATCGGTGATTCGGTTACTAACAGCTAAAGAATGTCGACCAGTTGATATTCATCGCAGAATGCAAGCAATTTATCACTGCAACGTGTGGAGTGGGGTGATGTAATGGGTGGAGTGGGTGATGTAATGAGTGGGGTGATGTAACATGTGGAGTGGGGTGATGTAACAGGTGGGATGATGTAACATGAGAGTCGGGTGATGTAATGGGGGGGGGGATGTAATGTGTTGAGTGAGGGGATGTAACATATGGAGGTGGTGATGTAACGTGTGGAGTTGGGTGATGTAACGTGTGGAGTGGGGTGATGTACAGTGTTGAGTTGGGTGATGTAACGTGTGGAGGGGGTGATGTAACGGGGTTATAATGCTTGTGAAATGAAGTTGTTAGAAATGATGACGATACAAATTTCTGTGAAGTGAATTATGGTGATATTTATTCTAATTTAACATATCATTTTGAAAGAAAATTACACACAAAATTTCGGCTTGTGTTATTTTCATCATCAAAACCAACCCACCCGTAATGCGGCGACAGAAGGAAAGCGTGCCTTCCAGATGTGTACCTTCAGTTATCTTGTGTCTATCACGTGTTTAATCCCTAAAGGACGCTGACCTTGACATAATGGTTTTGGGGAAGGATTTTGAAAAGACGAGGTGGTGGAAAGACGGGGCAAGGAGAAAACCCCGATCACTTTGTTTTAGCCAGCTTATCGCCCTTGTTTCCAAATCAAAATGCTGATCAGTTCATGAGAAGCAGCGGTCACCGACACAAAAGGCTGAACGCTAGGTCAAGGCCAGCGACCCAGAGCTAAGAGCTACCAAGTGCCATCTCCGCATTCTTGTGGTGATTCTGAATAGCACACTGCAGCAGAACAATTTGGTTAAGGAGAAGGGATCGAAGTGGATAGGCTAACCTGGTACACCAAAATGCCTTGTTGAAGTCAGATGTGTCGGACCGAAAGGTGCAAATATCGAGGTCAAGCTGTAAATTACGACACAACGCATTCCGTTCTTCGGACTACATCCTTGCTACTTGCGAATGTTGTTGTTGCTTAGATGTTTGCCTCACTAGTTTCTACTGGCGGAGGCGCGCCCATTCCACCCCAGACCGTAGTCCATTGGGTGAAACCAGTGCTTGCATACATGTGTGCGTCTGTATGTACATATGCTAGGTTTGTGCGCCCTCAGAAGCTAGCCCAATCAAAGTGCAATGGAAGGGCCTCACCCTGAGGACGCGTGTGGAAGTTGTGCAAGGGTGTGACTGTAGCACAGTCAAATGAAACAGAGTGAGGCATGGCAATATTTCTACTTGCGAAGCCCTTTGCATTGCCTGGTAGCGGGAGTTTGAGAACGAACAAGAAGAACTTGTGACGGACTTGACTTTTTTAATTAGGGTGGCGAAGTCGACATCGATGTCCGTGGTGGTAGATGCTGCAAGGTTGACACTGTCTGTAATTGTGGCACTGTCTACAAGGATGGCACTGTCTACAAGGGTGGCACTGTCTATAAGCGTGGCACTGTCTACATTGTTGACACTATCTGCAATGGTGGCACTGTCTACAAGGGTGGCACTGTCTACAATTGTGGCACTGTCTACAAGGGTGACACTGTCTACAATTGTGGCACTGTCTACAATTGTGGCACTGTCTACAATTGTGGCACTGTCTACAAGGGTGACGCTGTCTACAATTGTGGCACTGTCTACAATTGTGGCACTGTCTACAAGGGTGACACTATCTACAATGGTGGCACTGTCTACAATGGTGGCACTGTCTACAATTGTGGCACTGTCTACAATGGGGACACTGTCTGCAAGGGTGGCACTGTCTACAATTGTGGCACTGTCTACAATGGTGGCACTGTCTGCAAGGGTGGCACTGTCTACAGTGGTGGCACTGTCTGCAAAGGTGGCACTGTCTACAATGGTGGCACTGTCTGCAAGGGTGGCACTGTCTACAGTGGTGGCACTGTCTGCAAAGGTGGCACTGTCTACAATGGTGGCACTGTCTGCAAGGGTGGCACTGTCTACAATTGTGGCACTGTCTACAATGGTGGCACTGTCTGCAAGGGTGGCACTGTCTACAATGGTGGCACTGTCTGCAAGGGTGGCACTGTCTACAGTGGTGGCACTGTCTGCAAAGGTGGCACTGTCTACAATGGTGGCACTGTCTGCAAGGGTGGCACTGTCTACAATTGTGGCACTGTCTGCAAGGGTGGCACTGTCTACAGTGGTGGCACTGTCTGCAAAGGTGGCACTGTCTACAATGGTGGCACTGTCTGCAAGGGTGGCACTGTCTACAATTGTGGCACTGTCTACAATGGTGGCACTGTCTGCAAGGGTGGCACTGTCTACAATGGTGGCACTGTCTGCAAGGGTGGCACTGTCTACAGTGGTGGCACTGTCTGCAAAGGTGGCAGCTGACGTCGGGTTGAAAATTCGCGCTGGGCTACTGTATGAATGATGTCTATAACTTTGCAGCATGGCGGATGTTGAAGTGGATGTGGGCGCAGTTATGTTCGCAGCCTATGCAGAAGGAAACAGCAGCGGACACGTCTGTTGCTATTCTGCGATTGGATAGGATGTGGTTAATTTCATGTCGGTGTCGTCCGCTGGAACCTTTGTGGGTATATCCGTGGCCTTCTTTAGAATCTAAAGGCCATGTTATATCTCTTGTTGAGGGGTTTCTTGAAGAGGCTGTTGCAATGGAAAGTTTCGCAGAAAGTAGCCAATCTATTTTCGGCTTCATTTCGTAGCTCTCATGTGTGCTTCCTTACATTCTGAGATGTGAAGAACCATGGCCTGCAGAACTCAACTTGCCCAATTACCGACAAACACGTGTACGTACGAAACCTTGGCCACATGACCATATCTAGGTCAAGCGTCAATCCCCAAAATACGTGACGTCCTACACCGTTGCATTGACCGCTATCATGTCCAATAAAATAGGCGTATCTGCTGTCGCTCCGATAAAACAAATTAAATACTGGTACTCAAAACCTCCCTTCTGACACTACAGCTCACAACATCAACACAGGCAAATAACTACAAAAGATAAACTCCAAGAATACAATATTCTGAAAGTCCCCACAAAAATCGCTGGAGCAAGAAAAACAAGGAACCCCAGAGGAAATAGAGTCGGAAAAAGAAATCGGAAACATGAAGAGAACCGATCGAAGCCAGTAACATCGACTTCGAATAGACAGAGAGACCATGGTGAAATACAAAACGTAAGTAATGTTGTACAGAGCCAGCCTCCTTGTCATCAAAAATTGTAATGGCTATATACAACTTCAACTCTGATCCCAGCCCCCCGCAGTCCACCCCGGCTAGTTGGCTTTGTAGAGTCGCTATAACACATGGACAGGGACGATTCCGTCTCGGGTCCATGGACTACCGCACTCGACACAATAACTTAGCAATATGCACATTCAACTTACTTAGTCGCTCCTCTTCTACCGTGAGGTGCAGAGGTTTGCTAGAGATAACGCCACACTGCTCTATCCGTCGTCTTTTTCCTGGCCTCTTTCCTATCCAGCCCTCTGTCACTTAGGGACTGTCGTGTGTTGTCTTCCCAACGTACTTTGGGGATCTGCGGCCTTGACTTTTTATCTCCCATGCCCGCTTTGGTATCTGATCTTCTTCCATTCTACAGACATGGCCAAACCACTGTAGTTGGGACTGCGCATATTCAACTTCCGCTCTATATGAACCGCAGTTCAACTAAGGAATCTTCTGAACGAGTGCGGCAAAATTGAGTACATTATCGGCCTCTCCCTCCGTAACCTGGACAGACGGCACAGGTGTGTACCTTGGCGTCCGGAAGGTCAATTCCACATCAGGAGGAGTTGGTTTCCATTGCTCATCTCGTCCAGCAGATGACATTGATAGACCACCGGTATGGGATCATTAGTAATTACCACTTCAAAACACTTTACTGACGCCATTATGCATGCATATGCACCGACAGCGGACACGACTGGACATGAACACTCCAACTTCTACGGCAACATCTATGACGACGTACAACAAGACCGCAGCTTCTTGAAAATCATCTTAGGTGACTTCAACGCAAGAATTGGTTCCCGCTAAATTGGCGAAACCTATGTGGACCTTATATATATATATATATATATATATATATATATATATATATATATATATATATATATATACCATACCCTGGACATTTAATATACTACGATGCCATTTTTCTGCCTGCGCAAAATGTAACGCGCAAAGTAACACGAATGGATGTAATCAGAAACGAAGATATAAGTGACAAGTAGGTACAACACCAGTCCTAGACCTCATCAAGAGACAGCAAACCAAATGGTTCGGCCACGTGATACGTCAAACAGAAGATAGTATATATCAGAAACTAATGCTATACAGAGCCAAGGGTCGACCACGCAAAAGATTAATAGCAAAAATAACAGGAGCTGTAAAGCTACCCTTGCACGAAGCCGATACTAGAGCCCGGTAAAAAAAAAACAACTAATTTTAACCTGACGCCGAAAGGCCCAAAGAGGACAAAAAGAGAAAAGAAAGAAGAAGAGGAAAGACATTTTTTTTGGGCTTTTGCTAAAAAAGTGCAGCAATTGTATCACATTCGTGCCATGTATTCAATAAACTGAAGATATGTGCTATTGGCGAATGCACCTGGGGTACAGGGAAAATGACCCCTGAACATTTGCTGCAAAACTGCCCGACATACGAGGACCAGAGAAAGCACATGTGGCCATCACCAGTGCTAATACTAGACAAGCTTCTATGGCAGTGTCGACAGCCTCAGGATGACCGCTGCTTTCTTGGAACAAATTCAAGTTGACGTCTGACAGCGTACGAAGAAGAAGAAGAAGAAGAAGAAGAAGAAGAAGTATCACATTTAGCTGCATTTATTTTTGTTTCTTTTATTCTTCTTCTTCAATCGCTGAATTGACAAGAATTTTGTTTTGATTGTCCTCTTGCTGTTTACCAATGTCCTTACTTGGCATGACTTTTTTTTCTTCTTGATGTTTATTTTGTAAATGTTCGATATTGAAAACGAAATTAATGATATTCGGTTGGATTTGTGAGAATGTCTCTGAAATACAAAATAATAATTGTGAGAGATGATTTGCGTTATAAATTTATGACGATATGTATCTTACTATAATTTGTAAAAGAATTTCAGACGGGATTCTGGCTTGTGCTGTTGTCTTCCGTTGATAAGGTTTTAGGAGGCGGGTGTATCATCCAGATTGCCCATTACTATCTTTCGGCTATCGTGCACGTAATCTCTTTTTCGTCGGAGAGACCCAGACCTTACAGTATGAAAAGGTGGTTTGTGACACGCCCCTGTGGAGCCAGCCTTGCCCACCTTTGCTTTGACAAGCTTGTCGTCATTATTTCATGAGCGACAAACTTGGGCAGTGAACTAGCCATCTGGGAATATCAGACCTATGAATTCTGCATTAATATATACATATATATATATATATATATATAGCCAGGTGCTTGTAAACCATACCATACACACCTACATAAACTCATGCAAAAAGCTGTACATTCGTATGTATCTCTATACTTCCGACCCTGCACACATGTATCCACATGGATACATACATATATACATCCGTACACACACACTTACACATACATATATATATACACATACATACATCATCATGTGGCTTGATATAACAGCCCACTAACGTCAGCCAATTTATATTATCGTGTCGAACAGTCAACTTACCTCACTTTTCGAAATTATGTCCCCTTTCCCATGAAACCAAATGAAACACTGAAAACTGATTCTTTCGCCGTAAAAAGATTAATAATCCTTTATTGTATGATCTAGTCATACGAATCATTTACTTACTAATCTATGACTGTGTCAGTAAGTAACTAGTTGTTTGTCTCTGAATTAGTAACCCAGATGTACACCATGGTCCTTTATCCATATTCTCTCTAACACTAACAGCAACTAACAAAAATATAACATCTTGAGTCCAAGTTACCGTTAGCTTACTGTGGCAAGTCGATCCATAAATCCCACTTCTGACTGCATCCCTTAATCCCACATCTGACTGCATCCCTGAATTTCTCTTATGTCACCTAGCTAACACTTGCAGAACGTCGCTCTCATGACAACCGATCTTGTAAGACACTCGATGTCTGGCCAGCTTTCCCGTCACTCACCGATGAGAGGCTCACCCTGGGGGACACTCTCCCCCTTCTCTATCCTCTTACCTCACTCTATTTCACTTGACTCTGTCCTACAGTCACACCCTTGCACAACTTTCACAATGGGAAAAAAACATGAAAAAAAACTAGTAAAAGTTGATTAAGGTTGAGCTTAATCAAAATTTAAAAAATGGGTATGGTCAGATACCGCACCGAGACGAGAACACAAACAAAACCTACGTTACGACCAATAGGCCTTCATCAGGGACAACAACACTGAACTAACAAATCAACATATAAGAAAAAATGGTCAACTCATCTGTTTCAGGTGGGAGACGCTTTCTGTCTAAGCGACCTGTCGTGCCAAGTACTCGATAGAAACTGAAATAGGAGCGGTCAAACAAAAAGTGGCGGAATATGCCTGATAAGCCAAGCGTGGCCAAATAGTGGTCCAGATAGGAGAACAATGAGAAGGCAATATAAGCCGGGAGGGCGTGATATAGATATAAGAGAGGGGGGAAGAGAACTGATGGAAGAATGGGGGAGGCGGGGGGGGGGGGGGAAAAGAAGACAAATAGATGGGGGCCAGTGTGAGGGTTTAAGAAAAAGTATGGAAGATATTTATACCATGTGGTTGGAGACATCCCATACTAGAGATAAGTCTGTTCTCAAGGGCGAATCGATGACGATCGTCAGAGAAGCACGAAACTAGACCAGTGACACTGACGTCAGCCATACCCCGGTGCTCAGGACCATTGAAGTGGCTGGCAATTGGGGAACCAGTGCGGTTGCGGATGTCGTTGAGGTGTTGGCGGAAACGCTCCCGTAGTTCCATACCAGTTTCCCCAATGTAAGTCATACCACACTGGCGGCAGATGATGGAATAGATGAGGTTACGAGATTTGCATGTGAACCCCTCTTTGATGAAGAATTCAGCCTTAGGAAAGGTAATGGAGCGAGAAAGGATGACATGAGGGCAGGTAACACAGCCACGTGAATTTTTGCACGGCCTGGTGCCTGGGAGGCTATGAGGGCTGGTGTGTAGGCGACTACTGACCAGCAAGTCCCTCAGGTTCCTGTCACGCTTGTAGGCGACAAGGGGAGGATCGGGAAAAACTTCGCGAGTGGCAGGATCAGAGTGAAGGATAGGGAGATGGCGGAATAGGATATCCCGGACAGAGACGCTGTGAGGGTGATAGGTGAGGACGAGTTTCACACGGTCAGAGGGAGGACGGCGGGTGGGAGTGAGGGAGTCTTGGCGGGAGATAAGAAGAACCCGCTGAAGAGCAGAGGAGAGAGTGGTCTCAGGGTAGAGTCGCTTGCGGAAGAAGTCAAGCATCTCGTGGGCCCTGAGGAGGAAGTCGTCGTCATCCTGACATAGGCGTCGGAGGCGGAGGAGTTGGGAGAAAGGAAGCGAATCGCGGCAGGATAGGGGATGGGAGGAAGTGTAGAGGAGGTAGTTGTGAGCGTCAGTGGGTTTGTAGTAGACAGTGGTGGAGAGGCCTGAAGGGCAGATAGAGACAGTGATGTCCAGAAAGTGGACAGACGTGAGGGAAATGTCAGACGTGAACTTGATCGAGGGATGGAAGTCGTTGACAAAGTCGATAAAGTTGAGGAGATCCTTCTCCGACATGTCAGTCATACTAATCCCATCGTCGATGTATCGATAATACATCAAAGGAAAGGGGCCCTGGAATTGAAGCCAGATCAAGTGTTCCAGGTGACCCATGAACAGGCATGCGTAGCTGGGGCCCATTCTGGTGCCCATAGCCACACCGCTGATCTGGTCGAAGAACTGGCCATTGAATTCAAAGGTATTGAGAGTAAGAACGAGTTCTGCTAGACGGACGATGGCAGACGTGGAGATGGATGGGTTAACCCTTCGGTCAAGGAAGAAACGGAGGGCCAATAAACCGTCAGAGTGGGGGATCGAGGTGTACAGTGAACAGACATCAAGTAGGAAGAGACGATAGGTGTGGTCAGGGGAGAGGACAATGGTAGAGAAAGTGGTTAAGGCGTGGTTGGTGTCCTTAAGAAATGTGGGAAGACTTTCCACCATAGGTTGGAAGACACTATCCAGGAAGTCTGATACCAGTTCGGTGGGACAGGAACAGGCAGAGACAATAGGGCGACCTGGGTTGTCGGGCTTATGAATTTTAGGCAGCATGTAGAAAGAAGGCTTACCCAGACAACTGTCAAAGATTCGGAGGTTTGTAGCGCTCTTCGGGAGGAGATGTCGTTTGGTCATATCAAGGATGGTGGTAGAGACCTCCTTGTTAAAACGGACAGTGGCATCATCGGCGCGCGGTTTATAGAAAGAAGGATCAGATAGTTGAAGACTGCCCTCCTGAACATATAAATCCTTGCGCCAAACCACCACTGCTCCCCCCTTATCAGCAGGTTTAATCACGAGATCCCTACGTCGACTAAGGCTAGCCAGAGCACAAGCCTCGGTATGGGAAATGTTCGAATAACGCAAGCGCCGAGGGCAGTAGGCCTTGATATCGCGAAGAGTAGTTTTAATATAGAGGTCTAAGGCACGGGATCGGCCAGGGGGAGGAGTCCAGTCAGATTTACGATGGGAATAGCTGGAGAAAGGGTCATCGGGGTCAGGAAAAGAGCAAGAGTTGGGATTGTTTTGGTACCATTGTCTAAGACGTAGGCGGCGATGATAGGCATGCACATCCTTGAGAACAGAGTATTGGTCAATGGAGGGCTGGAGGGGGACAAAGTTAAGGCCTTTGCTGAGAACTGATATTTCACTCTCAGTCAGAGGAAGATCAGAGGGGATACAGACCACTTGATGGCGAGAATCAGTGGACGAGGAGGAAGGAGGGGTAGGAGGACGGAGACGAGTAAGCTTGTCCTTCTTGCGAGCAGACAAGAAGTCGTATAACTGACGATTGAGAGTATGAATAATGTAGCGGATGACAGCATAGGAAAAGTAGTTCTGGGTGGAGAGAGCTAGCAAACAGTGCAGGAGATGAGATTGGGAGGAATGAAGATCATGGAGCCGTCTATCGTAGCTGGATGCGATACAGCGCATACGCAGGAAGCCACACTTCCTATCTGCATGGTCAAGATGGCGGAGCTCACGTTGGCTTAAAGAGCCCGCCGCGTGGTGAAACGTGGAAGTGAACCCGCGAGGAAGAACGTTGTAGCGGAGACAATTGCGAATGAAATTGAGATGGCAAGTAAATCGGGTAATCTTGAGAGTAACAAGAGCGAAGTCAGTAGCAATACGGGAGAGGTCAGGGGGGAGAAGGCTGAAAGCCGTAATGATGAAAGAACGGAAGAAATTGGTCATGAATTTGGAGGAAGGCATGGCGATGATATAGTGAGTATGGAAGGTAAGACGACACAAGATAACGAGTAGTAGCAGCAATGGTGGTACAAATAAAATATATAATTAAAATAAGGCGAGGCTGCAGCGGTTCTGTGGATGTGTATAATGGGAAAAAAACATGAAAAAAAACTAGTAAAAGTTGATTAAGGTTGAGCTTAATCAAAATTTAAAAAATGGGTATGGTCAGATACCGCACCGAGACGAGAACACAAACAAAACCTACGTTACGACCAATAGGCCTTCATCAGGGACAACAACACTGAACTAACAAATCAACATATAAGAAAAAATGGTCAACTCATCTGTTTCAGGTGGGAGACGCTTTCTGTCTAAGCGACCTGTCGTGCCAAGTACTCGATAGAAACTGAAATAGGAGCGGTCAAACAAAAAGTGGCGGAATATGCCTGATAAGCCAAGCGTGGCCAAATAGTGGTCCAGATAGGAGAACAATGAGAAGGCAATATAAGCCGGGAGGGCGTGATATAGATATAAGAGAGGGGGGAAGAGAACTGATGGAAGAATGGGGGAGGCGGGGGGGGGGAAAAGAAGACAAATAGATGGGGGCCAGTGTGAGGGTTTAAGAAAAAGTATGGAAGATATTTATACCATGTGGTTGGAGACATCCCATACTAGAGATAAGTCTGTTCTCAAGGGCGAATCGATGACGATCGTCAGAGAAGCACGAAACTAGACCAGTGACACTGACGTCAGCCATACACCACAACTTTCACAAGCGCCCTCAAGGCGAGGCCCTTCCATTGCACTTTGGTTGGGCTAGCTTCTGAGGGCGCACAAACCTAGCAAAGGTACATACAGACGTACACATGCATTCAAGCACTGGTTTATGCGTCCTGATATCACCCAATGGACTACGGTCTCGAGTGGAAAATGGCGCGCCTCCGCCAGTAGAAACTATTGAGGCAAACATCTAAGCAAAAAAAAAAAAAAGCTATCCCGTCTCTGCCGATGTCAACCCCAGAGCCCCTGTAATGTCCCTCGTTCATCTTCTTCTTAGTCTGCCTTTGTTTCTTTTGTTCATACCCTCCAGTATCGTTCTTTCTAGACGAATGTGGCGTTTGGTGTGGCCAAGGTATGTTAATTTCCTAGACATAATGTTTATTAGCTAGTTTTGTTTTAAAACAAGTTCCTGTAAGATTTCTACGTTTTTCATTTTCACTATCCATGGTATTTTGAGCACCCTCCTGTGGTATTTTAGTTCAAAGGATTTCAATCTTCTTCCATGGAGTTTGTGTGGTTGACCATGTCTCCCAATCGTTACTTTGCCACACAGAAGGTGCAATTACTCAGAATCTTTAATATTTTTCGTTGCGTTCTGGCCTACGTTTTTCACATGTCCCTCTTTCACCCCCTCCCCCCCCCCCCATGCCTAAATAAGTCCGATGGATCCCCCTGTACCCCAAGAGAGGAACAAGCTAGCAGGTGGGTCGAACATTACAACGCAGCCTTGAACCATCCTCCCGCAACCACCTCTCTAGATCTATTCCGCGAGTCTCTCACATCAACTCCTGACGCTCACACCAGCCAGGTTAAGGCAGCAGTAGAAAAACTGAAAGACGGCCCCGACAATATTCCCTTGAGCTTTTAAAGTACCGTTTGGATCCGATGATCACTACCCTAGACCCGATGACCACCAACCTGGACCCGATGACCACCATCCTGGACCCGATGACCACCACCCTGGACCCGATGACCACCGCCCTAGACCCGATGACCACCGCCCTAGACCCGATGACCACCATCCTGGACCCAATGACCACCACCCTGGACCCGATGACCACCACCCTGGACACGATGACCACCATCCTGGACCCGATGACCACCGCCCTAGATCCGATGACCACCACTATGGACCCGATGACCACCACCCTAGACCCGATGACCACCGCCCTAGACCCGATGACCACCATCCTGGACCCGATGACCACCACCCTGGACCCGATGACCACCACCCTGGACACGATGACCACCATCCTGGACCAGATGACCACCACACTGGACAAGATGACCACCACCCTGCACCAACTCTTCGCAACGGCGTGGAACACTGGCCAAGTGTCTGTGGCAAGGCGCGACGAAATAATAATTTCCCTGTACAAGGGAAAGAACTCTCGTCTAGAATGCCGTGACTACAAGCCTATTTCCCTACTGCCCGTCTCCAACTTGCAGCCCCTTTTAATGAGGCATCGTCGCCCCCTCCAGTCAGGGTTGACAGCTTCTCCCTCCACTATTGGCGCGATTCTTGCCCTCCGCATCCTCACAGAACTGACGACGAGGTGTCTGATAGGGCTACGTCATGGCCCCTGCACTTTTCTGCTGAGCCATGGACTGGATCCTCAGATAGTCGTCTATTTGGAAAAGGGAAACTAGAGCAGAGAAACTTTGCAGAAATAGCCAAAGCAAAGATGAACGAAGACCACCCTATCAACACCATAACAACACCAAAGCCCATCCCTGTTGTACGCAAACCCACCTGAAAGCAGTATATCATTCCAGAGGTAGTAGAAAATATACCAGGTATTGGAAACAAGAAAAGCCAGACTGAAAAAAGAAAGAAGAGACATAACTCTGAGGCACATAGCGAAAAACTACCCAATCATGGACTGGACCCATGCATACACCGACGGTTCTGTAACAAACACAACACAGAATGGAGGAGGAGGGGTATTCCTGAGCCTACCAAATGTTAGAAAAATAACACTGTCAGTGGCAACTGGAAAATTCTCAAGCAATTTCAGAGCGGAGGCAGAGGCACTGAAGGCTGCAGTAGAAGCAATGCTCACAGGCGAAAGCAATGAAAGCCAGATAGTCCTGTTTACAGATGCCATGCCCGTGGTTACAGCACTAAAAAGCTAGAAAAATACTGAACTTAATGATTTAAGAGCAGTACTCTGTCAACTTTGCCAGCAGTCCGCACCAAAAAGAGTAGTGGTACAGTGGGTTCCATCCCACTGTAACATTCAAGGCAACAAGGAAGCAGACAGACTGGCAAAAGAAGGTGCAAGATTACCACAAGCAGATTCTAGTGTGACCTACGAAGAGTCCAAAAGGTTTATTAGGGCCAGATACATGGCCAAATGGGAAACAGAGCATACTGGCTACACAAAAAATTATGCCTACTACCAGTTGAACAGAAGAGAGCAGGTCGTGGTCTTCAGACTCCGCACAGGCCACAACAGACTGAGGTACCATCTATTCAATGAACTGAAGATAGGTGGCACTGACGAATGCACCTGAGGTACAGGGAAAATGACTGCTGAACATCTGCTGCAAAATTGCCCGACATACGAGGACCAGAGAAAGCACATGTGTCCATCACCAGTGCCAACACTAGACAAACTCTATGGCAGTCGACAGCCTCAGGATGACAGCTGCTTTCTTCGAACAAATTTAAGTTGTCTTTCCCTCTTCGGTCACGTTGCTTGCCTTTCATGGGAAGTCTAAGCCCACGAGATGCTCCGACAGGCTGTGGGAGCGAGTTATGGGAAGAAACCGTGCTCATCCTGGAGAATGTTCTCGGGGCCGCCCTCGCAACACCTGGCTAAAACAGATCGCCATCTCCCCAACAGAACTGTAAGCCGCCTGGGAGGCGACCGTCAGACGTGGTCATGGACATGGTCATTCGACGCGACGAGCCCTGGTCGCCTAAGCGTACTATTATTATTATTAACCTCTGCAGTGTCATGACCTTTCTTCTTTTATTTCTTTAGACAATCGCCATTGTTACTTATAGTCGAGACGAGATATCCAATACTCGTGAAGTTCTGAACTTTGTGCTTCTCTATGATAACTTTAGGTCTGGTTTCGCTTTACCGGTGATCATTGTCTGAATCTTGCCAATGTTTATAAATAAATATTGTTCCTCGCTGAGTCGTTTGACTAACAGATCATCTGTTCAAATCTCGCGCCTCTCTTCGAGAGGACAACGGTATCATCTGCGTATCTTGATTTTTGTATTTCATTCCGGCACTTGTGAACGTGTCGAACTTTTCATATTCTTTGTCATTCTTGACATTTCTCATTTTGTTTTCTGTTAAGATATTCTTCTTCTTCGTCTTCGTTCATCCTCAGATCAAGGTTCTGGTTTTTCTTACAAATGACACCGTTGTTTGTAAGGCGGTATTATCTCTATACAGCTTTGTGTCTCATATCTATCACGGTAGTCCAGTATTGTTATCTCTTTTTCTGAGTGAGCATTCTGAGCTTTGTATGATGTGTTCCACAGTTATGGTGTGCTCCCCACATGGAAAATTATCATCTGTCCCAATCCTCATTTTCTTGTAAGGATGACCCTTGCGTCTGTTATGCTCAGTTCTCAGTCTGAAGATGATGACTTGATGTCGAAAGAACTTCCGAGACCAGATCAGGCGCATAGTGTTACGTCAGAAGATGCCGTCGCCAAAATTGATGCAGCAATTCAGGTGGACCGTTGCCGGAGCTTACTTTCACTATCAGAGGAATTCGCTGTGTGCTAGGGACAGTTCGTCTTCTTCTTCTTCTTTGTTCGTTCTCAATCTCCCACTATCAAACCCTGAAAGGGTAAGTAGCAGAATGTAGTCCAGAGAACGGAATGCGTTGTGTTGTAGTTTACAGCTTGGCTGCGATATTTGCACCTTTCGGTCCAACACATCCGATTTTAGCAAGCATTTTTTGAGTACCGGGTTAGCATTCCCTCTTCGATTCCTTCTCCTTAGCCAGTCTGCCCTGCTGCAGCCTGTTATCCAGGATCACCGCGTGGAGGTGTAGAAGGGTCTTGGCAGCGATTGTTCGCTGGCCCTGACGCTAGCAGTCAGCTATGGGTCGCTGACCACTGCAGCTCATGCGCTGCTCAGCATCTTGATCCCCAGGGACAGTTCAAATTGTGTTTAGCAAGAAATTGAAGTATCCGAAGGTGTTCACAATGGGTACCGATACTTCAGTTTTTTGCTAGCCACCATTTCAAATGTCCCTAACGACACATGTAAATGTTTAAACTGCCTGTTAGGAGGGAGGCGCGGGCGAGGGGGAACTGTGGCTACAAAAGTGAGATCTGGGATAGAGTACGTGTTTACTATTGTACTTCTATCAAATTTTGTACTTCTTTTATATTTGTATCTTTGTAGCACGACTTCTTTCTTATAGTAAGATTTTGATGTGCGATTTTGTGTGTGTGTGTTTATGGTGTGATGGAAATGTTATGCCGCAGTTTCATTTAATTACTATTGATTTTTCGACATTTACCTGAGCCGAAAAGAGTGAATGTACTTATGATATTTCCTATTACCGTATAGTCCAGGGATTGGGGGGGGGGGAGGGGGGAAGAAAGAAAGAGAGAGAGAGAGAGAAGGGGGGGGGGGAGGAGAACAATATCGTCTATATTGGCAAGCAACGTCTAATACAATGCCACGCTCATATGCTGGTTTCTTGGGCATGAAGAATATTAGATAACTGTGATACTGCCTATGTAATTGTTTTTATTTTCATATTTTGATTCTAAAATTAAATAAAGATAGTTAAATTTGTTAATACACAAGTAATTAATTGCTAGAGCACGAGTCTTCATTTAATGTGCAAGATTTACTTTGATGATACGTTTTGAGCTAGCTATATCGTCGCGTAAAATAAATTCCAACATCAACCACCCCTGCAAAAGGGCGCAAAGTACTTTTAGTGCAGTTTCCCTATAGATGGCCGACTGTAGTTGTAGCTCTGTACTCCACCCGGAGAGAAGAAGTGACGAACCAAGAAGAATGTAATAATTACACCATTTAAGTTTCTCGTTGAAGTTCCAGGCCTTGTGGTTAAACATTTTTTTAATATCTTTTTTTTTTTTAAATTAAAGGTGCACTAGCCAATCAACAACCGGGAAATATCGCTGCGGACTTGGCATGCGCGCGATTTCCTGTCGGAAGTTTCTTCAAAATGTTTGTATCTCGACATGTTTCCGCGATTATTTGAGGAAAATCTGTGCTGTTGATCTTATTATAACCTGTGTGCATTCACGGGACATTTTGTAAAGTTATCGAGGTTTGTAATGGTGTACTGTCCTGTCAAAATTGTCACTTATACGAGTAATATTGAATAATTTGCTAAGCCGATGTTGAAATTGGGGCGCAGAAGCCGATTCCGTGCTGCAATTTCCTTATCGTTACAGTAAATATAGCATTTTTAAAAGTTATCCAACATTCTTTTCAGTCATTGACATCTTATCTTGTGGAAAATGATAATTACAAGTAATAACTTGAGTAGTCGGGACAAAAAATAAACAATAATTTGGTAAGGACTATTTAGTCAGAAATTTTACAATGGGTTCTGTCCCCTGGTGCCCTTGGCTCACTCAGCCAGCGACGGCTGGTGGTGGAGCATTGTGCATAATGTTCATCAGAGAGGCTCAGGTAACCCATCATTGTCGCTGACATGCAACGCCATTTTCATTGTTGTCTGTCTTACGAGATGTCTTTACCGAACTATGAAACATATATTGTCTGTTATGAGAACTAAAACTAGTAGTAGTTGTTGTTGATTTCATAAATATGAATTAATGGTTTAAAGCTTATGATTCCATATCATTTAGAATAGATAGACCAGTGAGTATTAACAATTATTTTTATATAGACCAGGCTAGTTCAAAATTGTCTGTGACGAAGTCAGTTTTAGTTTCATGCTAACTGTAGTGTACCCATACTGTTGTAGACTTTTACAGTCAACAATGCCTGATTCAGATTGATTAATGATTGAGTGATGCAGCTTGAATTGACACATGTGTATTTTACATGATGGTGATACTTATACTATTCACTAACTACAGTTTGAGTCAGTCACACTGAATTAGATTAGTTGGTAGTTGATTGGAACAAATGAAACTGCATAGGTAGGTCTATTTAAAATTGTCAATCTGACAATCATGTTTTCTATTTTTGCTTCCTTGTCTTTATAGTCTAATGCTATAATTTTATCACATAATTTATCATTTTCAGGACTGATTACCTATTATAACTGAAATGTCAAAAAACATACAACATTCCAAGATTGTATATCCTACGGGATGCAAAGAACTGGCAGAAGATGTCGGGAAAGATGAACTTATTCGACGTCTTAAAGTAGGTTATGTGTGACTGATTTGATTTTATATAATATTTTACTATAAAAACATTTCACTTATATCTACATTTTTGTGTGTATTGTTTATAAGGCTTATCAGTGCATTAAAAGTTATGTGATACTTATTCTGTAAATGTGACTGGAGTGTAAGGCAAAGGTAGGTTTTATAAATGTATGTCACTCATGAAGCTGCGTGGCCTAGGGGTAAAACTCGCTCGGCTTTTACAATCCCAACGCACTGGGTTCGATTTCCATTGTGTCCAGTTTGGCAGACACTGGGTTTTTTTCTCGGGCGATTGCTCCTCCACGTCGTCGTATGGAAAGTAATGGGAACATACTGTACTACACTCTTGCCAAGAAACTTATAACAGCCAAATAGGTGGCGGTTGTTAGAAGCGACATAATGCAAAGAACACGCTAGTTACTTTGTCACTCATAACCTTCACTCTATAAATACTTCTTCATCAGACTGAAAAACATCTGATAAACTCTGTCACTTCATTGATTCTAATTTTGTCTGCTTTTTACTTTATATGAAGCACGGGGTGACCATTGCAGCTGACCCTGTAGAACAGAAAGCCTTTATCAAAGTGCTTACATGCATTGATGGTTGCTGTAAAAATGTGTAGTTTGATAAGGTTGTACAGTCTTCTTTAGTTGCATCTTACAGCAACCTTGGAAGGTCACAGTGATCAGTTTGCCTACCTTTCGGTGCTATTTGGGTGTATACTGGTAGAGGGAGCAGTTTTACCCTGATGTCACTTTAACTATTATCAATTTATGTGTTTGTCAGATATCATGAATTTAACTGGATTTATTGTTAGTTAACATTGCAGCATTATACATCACTATGATTATTATAATTGAACTATTTTAGAGCAACGCCATAAGAAAATTAACATGAATTGAGAGAGTTTTGCTCTGCAGGTTTGCCGAAGAGTATCTTTACCAAACTGCCTTTATGTATTTGTGAAATGTTAGAATTTAGTTGCACTTCTTAATTTACTATTCAGCATTTTGCATCATCGAGAACCTGAATTATTGTTCATTTAAAAAAACTGGTATATACTGAGAAAATATATGTGAGCATTAAGAAATTGTGGTGATTTGGCTATGCTTAGCAAATTTGTTTACATGTTTGTTTATTTCACTAATAATTGTCATTCTGCTTTGGTAGGTTCTTGCAAGAGCTTTTCAGGATATGGGGCAAGATGACAATGATAGCTATGCGCCCTTGGCCATTCATTTAGCAACTGACACATACATGGAGCATAGCAACAAAGATGTGCGTCTTCTGACTGCGTGCTGTGTTGCGGATGTATTCCGCATTTTTGCTCCAGAAGCCCCCTATAAAGAAGCAGATCAGTTAAAAGTAAGCTTTATTAATGTACCATTTAAAGACATTTTGGTGAATTATATTTGTATGTGGCTTGGAACTGATTCCGTAGAAAATGTGAATTCGTACACGTACTTGGGCCAAGAAATTATGAACTCCCATGACATGCATAAAGAGATCTCACGAAGGATAACAGTGGGATGGTTCAGCTTCAACCGCATCAAGACCGTACTTCAGCAGACGAAAAACAACAAAGCGAGAGCTCACAACTTCAATAGCCTGGTCATTCCAGCTATGGTATTATGGCTGCGAGGTGTGGAACCTACGAAAAAGTGACAGCTACTCAACGAGGGATGGGGCGTAGAACACTGTCACTTTCACTATGAGACCACATCTGTAACACGGCCATCAAGGAGTCAAACCTATTGCAAGGATGTTGTAGATACAGCGCTGCTAAGAAAGTACAGGTGGGTAGGCCATGTGGTTCACATGCCTGACAATAGATGGGCATGCAAAGTGATGTCATGTTGGCTCTACACCTATAATCATTGTCCTGGATGTCTGTCTACCAATGAGATGGATAGATGGCCTGTGACAAAACCTTGATCCGGTATGGTACTTAATGGAAAAAGACAGCAAAGTTTAGACACCATTTGGCTACATGGCATAGGACAAATAATGTCTGAATGAACACTGTGATTACATTATTACGCGGGGACGGCCTGGGCTAGTGGTTAAGTGACAGGGAAGCAAACCCTTAGAAAATGCAGGAAGAAGCAGACCCTTACCTAAAAGGCATGCCGAAGTCAAATGCGCTGGGCCAATAGGCGCAGAATAAAAACATAGTGCAATACACACCACCTTGGGGAATAGAGAAATAAGGCGAACGTCAAAGAAAACCTCATTTTTACAGTACATTATTTGTTTAAGTGATACTTACTGACTTTCCCTTGTCCTAGACACCACATCATGTTTTCAATGTTCATCCATGTATATTGCTTTGTAGTTTCCCCTCAACATGTCATCCATATTGCAGGTATCTAGAAGATTTGGGCGGGTTATCATGTGGTCTAGGTTTTGTCTTGAGAGTCCTTCGATATTGATTGAAATCAACAGTGGGGCTGTTTTTTTAATCCATGATGCTTCCATATTGAAAGGATTGACTGACTGAAAAGTCATTTTCAGTGGAAAACCGATTGCTGTTTTAATTACAATCTACTTGAAGACTCCTTTAGCAATTATATTTCTCAGTTAGCAATGGTGGATTGTTATAATATCATGAATTTTACTGTGAGTTTGTAATGTGCAGTATTATCAAGACAGTATTTTAATTACATTTTATTCTAGAGACATTTCCTAGATGCTTAATTTTGTCTCTACAACTCAGCACATTATAGGTTTTATATGAATATTTCATAGCGGGATTAGAGATACAAAGGAGGTTTCAGAACAGTGGTTTATTATATATGTGTTGATGTACTGAACCAGAGAAGCTGCATAATTTGTCACCCCTGTGTTATGGTTAATGTTGTAACCCATTGTCATTATTCTTCATTGGTCCCTTCGCCCAGATCTCTCCATATTTCAGCACATCAGGTTCTTTGCTTTATGATCCAGTTTGTAATGCCATGTCATATCTGAATTCCTCTGCTTCCTTTGAACTGTCTTGGTTTTATTGCGCTTATTAATAAATAATTAGCAGTGGTTTATCTAAGTTTAGTGTTTTTTGTTGTTGTAATTTGCTATTATATCAACTATTATCTTGAAACACTCAAAGCAACCATACTTTCTAATCCCTCATAAATGACCTGTAGCGAAAAAGTAGGCATCTGTTTATCACCACTTTTATATAGCAGCATGTTGCTCTGTAAACTTAGTGGTGAGTGAATAACACAGTGGCCTCAAGCCTTCTTTGGCATGTGTAGATCTGCTGTCTTGGTCATAAAAGAGCTGATGAGGATTCATGGCAGGGAAAGATCTGATAAGGATTCATGGCAGGGAAAGATCTGATGGGCATTCATGGCAGGGAACGATCTGATAAGGATTCATGGCAGGGAAAGATCTGATGGGCATTCATGGCAGGGAAAGATCTGATAAGGATTCATGGCAGGGAAAGATCTGATAAGGATTCATGGCAGGGAAAGATCTGATAAGGATTCATGGCAGGGAAAGATCTGATGGAATTCATGGCAGGGAAAGATCTGATGGGATTTATGGCAATGATTGAACTGATGGGATTCATGGCAATGAAAGAGCTATGGGATTGATGGCGATGAAAGAGCTAATGATTTGTGACAATGAAAGAGCTGATGATTCATGACAATGAAAGAGCTAATGGGATTGATGGCAATGAAAAAATGAAAAAGCTGATGATTTGTGACAATGAAAGAGCTGATGATTCATGCCAATGAAAGAGCTAATGGGATTAATGGCAATGAAAGAGCTGATGATTCATGACAATGAAAGAGCTAATGGGATTAATGGCAATGAAAGAGCTGATGATTCATAACAATGAAAGAGCTAATGGGATTAATGGCAATGAAAGAGCTGATGATTCATGACAATGAAAGAGCTGATGATTCATGACAATGAAAGAGCTGATGATTCATGACAATGAAAGAGCTGATGATTCATGACAATGAAATAGCTAATGGGATTGATGGCAATGAAATAGCTGATGATTCATGACAATGAAAGAGCTGTTGAGGATTCATTGCCATGAAAGAGCTGATAAAAGTCACAGAGGCCTCAAAACCTTGAGAGACATGAGGATCTATTGTCCTGGTAATACTTGAGTTCATAACAAGAGAACTGATACAGACATTTATGACTCAAACTTTCAGAGGTGTGTAGGGATCAGTGATGATATTTCTGTATAACATAATACCTTGTGCATATAAAAATAGATAATGGCATAAAGACATTCAAGTGCTCTCATATAGCTTTGATTTTGTTTAGTATTGTAATTGCACTGTATTAGTTACACAAGTTGTGAATACAATTTTTCACTACTACCGAACCTTTTCCATGGATGTTCCCATTCAGCTCATGGATTTGCTACTTATTACATCTTTCTTACATTCTGTCTTCCACTTTGTGTATTTGATAGAATTCCACATTTCTCTTTCCTTGTGTGTTCAATGGGGTTATCTTTTCAGTTCATCTAAGCTTCTGGTTTTCCGTCTACTGTTCAATTATCTCCTTTTTAACCAAGAGGTGTTCAGTTTTTCTATTGCCTTCCTAATACTATACCACAACATTGACTAATCTGTTGGATCAATGTTTGCCACATTATTTATTAATTGTATTTTTAATTCCACAGGAAATATTCATGTTCTTCATCCAGCAGTTGAGAGGCCTTGAGGACCCAGAAGCCCCTTCTTTCAAACGCTACTTCTACTTATTGGAGGTAAGCATAATATGTTTCTGACCAACGCTTAAAGAGTGCGATCAAAATGTATTTGTCTTGACCGATTCCTCCGGGAGCGAAGAGTAATGTGTCAGGTGAAACAATGATTAAGAGACTAATATTTTTATTTGACCTTCTATTGATATGATTTGTTTGTGAGTTGGGAAATAAATGAATAAAGAATTTGCTGGTGTTATTCTTTTTTGCTGTGTGCGCGTTAGTTTCTGAGATACAAGAAAATGAAGGTAATAAGTGTTGTGTGTGCGTTTTACTATCAGGCTTGTATTCAGCACACATCCCTGGTTTCCCATATGTGTCTTTAGATGCTATTGCATTTCCCCGCTCTTGACGCAATGATTCCATCACCCTGAAAACCATTTAATTTAAATATAAGAACAATTTGCAAATTAAAAAAAAACCGAAGTTTTACTTGTACCAAAAATATATATGGTATTCAGGGAGTGTTAAATAACATAGCCCTGTTGCTATAAGATGGAGAGACAATCACAGGTGGGAGCTTTCAATGGAGCCGGAAGGTGTAGGAAGGTATCTACAAAGTCTGCATACTGGAATAATATGTACAATATTGACATGCTGGTTTTGGATGTTTGTGTTGTGATAAATTACACTTTTATGTAATATTTTGCTTTATTTTTGTAAATTACAGAACTTGTCATGGGTGAAGTCCTTCAATATTTGCATTGAGCTGGAGGACAATCAAGAGATATTCTGCGCTCTATTCAAGCTGTTCTTCTCCATCATCAAGTACATTTTTAGATGATAAGAAATTATTATTTTAACAGGGGGCATTCACATTTCTGATTACTGGATAATATATTAATGGTATACTGTTTAAAAAGTTTGAAGGTGACAGAAAGACAAATAAGCAATTCATAATAGTTCTGTAATCAGTGTTATACCTTTCTATCTGCCGTACGACTATATCGATTGTTGGGGTTTTTAGGCTAAGGACTACAGGCCGCTAGCATGTAAACTGACATGATGTATTTTGAGAATGATAAAAACACGTGTCTCTATTACTTCTTTGAGAAATCTAACACCTTATGCCAGGAACAAGCAGGGTTTAGAATCAGTAGTTGGCAACATCCAAGGCAACGAGGAGGCAGACAGACTGGCAAAAGAAGGTGCAAGACTACCACAAACAGATACTAGTATGACGTACGAAGAGTCAAAACGGCTTATCAAAGCCAGATACATGACCAAATGGGAAACCGAACATACTGGTTACACCAAAAACGATGCCTATTACCAGTTGAGCCGAAGAGAGCAGGTCGTTGTCTTCAGACTTCGCACTGGCCACAATAGACTGAGGTACCACCTATTCAACAAATTGAAGATAGGTGGTACCGACGAATGCCCGTGCGGTACCGGTAAAATGACCGCTGAACATCTGCTGCAGAACTGCCCGACATACGAGGATCAGAGAGATCAGATGTGGCCATCACCAGTGGAACTGCAAGACAAGCTCTATGGCAGTGGCGACAGCCTCAGGATGACCGCCGCTTTTTTCGAAAAAATAATGGTTACTGTCTGACTGCGAAAGAAGAAGAATCAGTAGTTGCACAGAAGACTAGCTTTTAGGTTTAACCCAAAAGACTAAATGATGACTTCCAGACAAATAAGCATACAGTGGCAATCGTTGTTGATCTACAACTGGCTTACGATCGTGTCAGAGCAAATATGTTCTGATAAAGATGTTTAGCTTGAGAATTCACTGTAAGCTTTACAACTGGATCAAGTACTCCCTGACTGTAAATGATCCAGACCGAGATGGATATGATCTCTTTTATAGAAGCCATAAGAAGAAGGATTACAGTGAGGCTTATCTTAAAGTTGCAATCTTTTCCTGACCTACATCAACATGTTTGATCAGATCAAAGCTGAACAATTTCTGTATGCCGATGACCTGGCAAGATATTGAGAAGCTAAATACAAACCTATAAGGAGACTACACGAGTACTGCCAAACATGTACTATACTGCTAAAAATAAATTGTGAAAATTGATAGTATATACCATTTCCACCAAAGACCACAAAGTTGCCAAACAAAAATACATTTTGAGAATAAAAGAATAGCAACTGATTAATGGGTGATTTGCACCTGTGTTGGCAATAAACAAGCATTGGTAGTTTCAAATTGAGAAACTTGATGAACAAATTAGCAACAATTGTACAAAGGTAAGCATACACACCAGAGAACAGAAACAAAAGGGGATCTATTTGGAGAATATTGGATATTCCCTATAGTTAGATCATACCCAGAACTTGGAAAATGTAAGACTGTGACATAATCTAATGGTGAAGGATTGTACATGTATCAGATAACTCAGGGGAACAACATGCTGAAATAGAATATTTAAGGATACTATTACAAATTTCTTTGAAGTATCAATTTTTTAGAATGTACATACACAGAATTCACATACAGCTGTATATTACATGTGAAATATTTAGATGCATTTGAAGGTAGCAACATATTATATAAAACATAATAAATTTAACTCTGTAATTATTTTCCTCGTTCTGACGTAATTATCTTATCTTGTATTTTAAACCACTGTATGTCAACAACACACCTCTGTAACTTTAATGTTTTTTTTAAAAATAGAACCTATCATAATATATCAAATTACAGTGAAATGATTACACAACAAGAAACAATTGTTAGTAGGACATACTATTGTAGGATTTTATATGTGTAAGGCAAAGAGTGGGTAAAGAAAACAAGAAATGAAAACTTGCTTCACTAAAATTGTATTCCAGGCTAAGTGGTATATGCATTCAGGTTCCAGAAGTATATCAAATGTTTATTTTTACAATTTCTATCCATATATGCCTTTGATAAATACGTTTCCACGTCCAGATAAATTAATTAATAATAGAATTCCCTAAAGTTCACATACACTGCAAATTGAAAATTAATGCTATATGATGACTAACCTCTTGTGGTCTGACTGGTCACTTTCATCACTGCTACAGCTAGGCACATGGGATTCATCAGATTCAAATTAAAATCACTATCTGGTTCTTCAGCACCAACTATTTCTCGAACATGCTGCTCAGTAAACAGCCATTTAAGTGGAATATCCCTAGATGGGCCATTTCTACCTTCCATCATAAAAAATGGAAATTGCACAACACTCTCCGCCACTTTAGATTTTGTTTTTGTGACAAATAGATTGAGCAGTAAGAAATGAAATAAAGGGAAATCTTCTTCTTCGTATGCTGTCAGGTGTCAACTTTAATTTGTTCAAAGAAAGCAGCTGTCATCCTGAGGCTGTCGACACTGCCATAGAGCTTGTCTAGTGTTGGCACTGGTGATGTCCACATGTGCTTTCTCTGGTCCTCGTATGTCGGGCAATTTTGCAGCTGATGTTCAGCAGTCATTTTCCCGGTGCCACAGGTGCATTCGTCAGTGCCACCTATCTTCAGTTTATTGAATATATGGTACCTCAGTCTGTTGTGGCCTGTGCGGAGTCTGAAGACCACGACCTGCTCTCTTCTGTTCAGCTGGTAGTAGGCATAATTTTTTGTGTAGCCAGTTTGTTCTGTTTCCCATTTGGCCATGTATCTGGCCCTAATAAACCTTTTGGATTCTTCGTAGGTCACACTAGAATCTGGCTGTGGTAACCTTGCACCTTCTTTTTGCCAGTCTGTCTGCCTCCTCGTTGCCTCGGATGTTACAGTGGCATGGAACCCACTGTACCACTACTCTTTTTGGTGCGGACTATTGGCAAAGTTGACAGAGCACTGCTCTTAAATCATTAAGTTCCGTATTTTTCTGACTTTTTAGTGCTGTAACCACGGCCAGGGCATCTGTAAACAGGACTATCTGGCTTTCATTGCTTTCGCCTGTGAGCATTGATTCTACTGCAGCCTTCAGTGCCTCTGCCTCCGCTCTGAAATTGCTTGAGAATTTTCCAGTTGCCACTGACAGTGTAAATAAAGGGAAATAATTCAAGTTGATTTTTGTCAATGTTAAAATACAGTTACCCGAACAGAAAGTAAATAAATACATTTTTATTTAGAGATGATGTGAACGTGCATGGGTTTTACTCCTGCCGAAGATGGATATGTCGGACCGAAAGGTGTTACTGTGTGAAATGTGGGATTTACAGTGGGATAAATGAGTTTTACTGTGTGATATATGGTTTTTACTGTGTGGTATATGGGTTTTATTTTTATCTCAGTGAGAAACATACCAGCAAAGTCAAGACATTCATGCTAGACATTATGGCACCGCTGATCTCAGAGGCAGATTTTGTCTCTCAGGAACTGCTTGAGGCTATCCTAGCCAACATGGTAGACCCGAACAAGGTGAGTACATCAAAAGTGTGGGGGAACAAAAAGTAGAACCATTGCATCATTCTAAGCATGTTGTTATGGTACCTAAAGAAAGATGTTCATGGGTAACCTAATTCTTTGAAACAGTTCAGGTCAGGTCATCCCGTAACCGGTGAGGTCATTGGGGTACACACGAAGACACTCTCACAACACCACGCCACCCTTCTCTCTCAGCGGCCGCTGCCTGTGACTGTTCTGGTCGGAGATTGGTCCATTCTTTTATGTTGTCCTCCCATCTCTTTTTGGGACGGCCTCTTCGTCATCTGCCATGCACCTTTCCGTGGAGGATTGTATTTGGAAGACCATTTGATCTCGATATGTGACCGTACCAAGCGAGTTTCCTTCTTTTGACAGTTGCCAAGAGGTCTTCAAAAGGTCCTATTGCTGTTGTAATTCTATCTCGTATTTCCTCATTTGTAACTCGATCTTTGTACGTGACATTTAAAAGTCTTCAGAAACGTCTCATCTCCAAGGCCTGTATCCTTTGTTGAAGGTCAGCTGTAACTGTCCATGTCTCACAAGCATAGAGAAATATTGACATGACCAGTGTACGCATTAATCTGATTTTCGTGCATAGTGCTAACTGTTATCTTGCCAGGCTAAGTGGTATATGCATTCAATGCAAATGTGTTAAGCTGTGCAAGCGCCGCTATTGTCTGTGCTATTCTGGCCAACACCTGACATAATGGATGATAGGCTATTGTTGCTGTAAATGTGTACACAAGTTTGAAATATTGCTGATATAAATGTTGGTGTGTGTGTGTGTATATACAACTAAAACTCTTGTATGGTTTGATATCAGTTATCATGAGCCTTTCTAGTTACATGCTGTTTTCTGAGAAAAAAAATGCTAATGCTTCTTGTATATAAAAATATCTGCTTTTACATTTCGAACAGTTTCTGAATATTAAATTCTTTTTGCAGTTTGCATATGTGAGTTGTTCACGAGTTATATTCCTCAAGTAATATTTGGGAAGTTTCTATATCTTTCTTTCAGATACTATAAGCACCCAGCAATTTTTGTAATTTTTTTTTTTTTAAAGTGAATATATACATTATACTTTCTGCTTCACTTGTGTAGGAGCTATCATTGTAGTTGGCATCCTTGCAGGAAGCCTCTGTAAAAGTATTTATGTTCAGTTGCAGTACATTTGTTTTCTGTGGTGCCCTTTTTTAAAAAAATGAAGTTTCTAGTCCTACGCACAACCTTCCTTAGCCATTTTTTATGACCATGCATTTTAAGATGCAGTTGTTATTCATTCATGTATACAAATGTTCCGCACACATACACACATTTATACTTATGGTTATGTTGTCATTCAGTCCTGTCACTGGTTTGGAAGCTAAGGATTCTTGTCTTTTCGTTTCTGCCAGTCAGCCGCAGTCGCTCTACAGCTTATCATGTCTTTGCTGACATGTGTTTTCATGCTTGTATTGTTGTTGTTTTGTTGTTTGCGAATGCCCACAATGAGTAGGTTACTGACCGTGCTGATGAAGGTGGACCGGGGTCCTCCAGGCGGTTGTGCTATGTTTGGCTTCATCTGCGTGTCACTACTACGGGGATCACGTCAATTCCTCACCTCGTTATCCAAGCTGCCACGAAAACAGCTCGTTTCCAGGGAAAGCTACTAGGAAGGCTACTACATTAGTCTTTCTCCCCTCATGCTTATATTGCAAAGGTATTTATTAGTCTGCCCCTTACTCTCTTTCACTGTGTTCTGTCTTCCGAGACTTCCTTCACTGGGTCCCCTTGGGGTAGGCTGTAACCCAGTCGTTGAAGAGTCAAAACGGCTTATTAGAGCTAGATACATGACCAAATGGGAAACCGAACCTTCCTGCTACACAAAAAACGATGCCTATTACCAGTTGAACAGAAGAGAGCAGGTCTTGGTCTTCAGACTTCGCACTGGCCACAATAGACTGAGGTACCACCTTATTCAACAAATTGAAGATAGGTGGCACTGACGAATGCCCGTGTGGTACCGGGAAAATGACCGCTGAACATTTGTTGCAAAACTGCCCGACATATGAGGATCAGAGAAAGCAGATGTGGCCATCATCAGTGGCAACACTAGACAAGCTCTATGGCAGTGTCGACAGCCTCAGGATGACCGCTGCTTTTTTCGAAAAAATAATGGTTGATGTCTGACTGCGTACGATGAAGAAGAAGAAGTAACCCAGTCATTGTTTTTGTGTCTTTTTGTAGCAACTTACTTTTCTCACCGGCTTCCGCCAACACCCTTTAATTTGATTTTCTTTCTGTCCAGCTTGCTTTATTTATCTTTCGGTAACACATCTCAAACTCCAAGTATTTCTCCTCGCTCTTTTAAAAAAAAGATATCTATTTACACTTGTGGAATGCCATTTCATTGTCATTTATGTTTTTATATATTGCACTCACCGGGAAACTTTTTTTTTCAGACCCAAAAGAAAATAGCATACATTATGGCAAAAGACCTCATCAAGAGAACATCTTCAACCATTGAACCATACATACAGACAGTAAGTTTCTTACTGAGTTATGGCTATTATCATTGTTAGTACAGCATGTAATTTTGCTGTTAATGTTCTTAGGATTAGCTTAGGTCACGCTTAGTTACAACCTCCAGCCTGGATTTCTATCGGAGCTACTAGGCCTAGCGGTCGAAATATGATTTTTTTTTGTCCAATCAATTTTCACCTTCATCTTCTTGTATCTCAGAAACTAACACACAACAAAACCAATAACACCAACATGTTCTTTATTCAATTGTGTCTCTACACAGAAGAAAATCATATTGACCAACAAGTTGAAAAGGTAAAAGCTTTGAAAGTCAACTACTATGGCGAAATATAAAGTTGGGAAAATTTTTGCAAAATATGCGCAGCGTCGTAAAGGTTAAATCTCTTCCTCCTCTTCTTCTGAAACCAGATGTCAGAAAGACGCACATATGGCATCACAACATACTTTTCAGGGCAAAGGCTGAAGAAGAATAAATGAACATTGGTAGTTTCAGATTAACTTGATAAACAAAGTACTAACTTGGCAGAATCTACTTAACCTTGATGGGATATACAGTATGGACTTAAACTTACCACCTGGTTCTATTTATCCTAAAGGCTGAAAGTAAAAACAATTTAAAAATCAATGATATGAAAATTGGGACATGGATTGCATTGACAAATAAAGGCATTCGGAGAAAAACTGATGTTGCTAACCTCAATGAATATCAAGATAGAACTGGAGAAAAGAATAATCATTACTCATAAATGTCTGATTACACTGTATGGACTCTTAACAAAGAAGCATGAAATAAACTTGGACACATTTAAAATGTCGGGTTATTGTAGAATGCAACGAATGAGTTGGTCAGAAAGTAGATCCAATGTCATCTTTGAGGTGGATGCACAACGACATATTGTAAATGGGTTGGTCAGAAAGTAGATCCAATGTCATCTTTGAGGTGGATGCACAACGACATATTGTAAATGGGTTGGTCAGAAAGTAGATACAATGTCATCTTTGAGGTGGATGCACAACGACATATTGTAAATGGGTTGGTCAGAAAGTAGATCCAATGTCATCTTTGAGGTGGATGCACAACGACATATTGTAAATGGGTTGGTCAGAAAGTAGATCCAATGTCATCTTTGAGGTGGATGCACAACGACATATTGTAAATGGGTTGGTCAGAAAGTAGATCCAATGTCATCTTTGAGGTGGATGCACAACGACATATTGTAAATGATACATTTAACTTTATTGTTTCCACATATTTGTTATTACGTCACAAACATTTAGGATTACCAATTTTTGGGGGCACCAGTTGTCTTGTAAATCCATGAAATTGCCACAAAGCACTGATAGTGTTCCTAATCAGATTGACATATGTTAGTTTCCACTATAAACGTATTTATAACAGTTACATAAACAAGCTAAACCTCAGAAAGATCCATTGCAGCAACTTAACTTCATCGTAGTCAATTGGATAAACTTCCAAATCCATGTGAAACAGACAAAAATAGTTTAAAGATTTATCTAAAGTAAAAACTGACATTGTATTATTTTTGGGGCGTGCAGAAATGGTCTCCTATTCTTCTTTTTCTTCTTCGGTCGTTCTCAATCTCCAGCTACCAAACCCTGAATCGGCTTAAGTAGCAGAATGTAGTCCAGAGTTGTGTCATAGTTTACAGCTTGACTGCGATATTTGCACCTTTCGGTCCAACACATCCGACTTCAGCAAGCATTTTTTGAGTACCCGGTTAGCATTCTCTCTTCGATCCCTTCTCCTTAGCCAGTCTGCCCTGCTGCAGCCTGTTATCCAGGATCGCCGCGTGGAGGTGTAGAAGGGTCTTGGCAGCTATGGTTCGCTGGCCCTGACGCTAGCAGTCAGCTATGGGTCACTGACCACTGTAGCTCATGTGCTGCTCAGCATCTTGATCCCGGTCTCCTATTCGATTCAGCCGGTTCTATAGCAAAACCAGTGTTAACACAACGAATACACCAGTGAGTATGCAGAAACAAAGTCCAGTGTGAATTTTTTTCGCCACTGGTTCAGTTGAAGTATGAATCGATGGTGAAATGAAGAGAGCTGTAGAGGATAGGATCAAATAGATAGACATGCTCAGAAAACCTTACAACCAGTCTTAGAACTGATCAACCAGAGGATAGGGTCAAATAGATAGACATGCTCAGACAAAGACATGCTCAGAAAACCTTACAACCAGTCTTAGAACTGATCAACCAGAGGATAGGGTCAAATAGATAGACATGCTCAGACAACCTTACAACCAGTCTTAGAACTGATCAACACAATTATGATTTTAACATATAAAACCATGTTTTTTTGTTTTTTTGCAGTTTTTTAACAACATGCTGATGCTGGGAAAGCAAGCTGATAATGATGTATCTAACCACCTCTATGATCTCATCTATGAGCTCAACCAAGTGTCTCCAAACATTCTGTTGGCAGTTATTCCACAGCTGGAGTTTAAACTCAAGGTAGTCTTTCTTTTTTTCCCTTCTTTGTTTGTTCTCAGTCTCCCTCTACCAAGCTCTAAAAAGGGCTTTGCAAGTAGCAGGATACAGTCCGGAGAACGGAATGCGATGTGTCATAGTTTTCAGCTTCACTGCAATATTTGCACATTTTGGTTCGACACATCTGACTTCAGCAGGTATTTTTTTTTAGTACCGGGTTAGCCTGCCCTCTTTAATCCCTTCCCCTTAGCCAGTCTGCTCTGGTCCTGCTTGTTATCCAGAATCACAGTGTGGTGTAGAAGGGTCTTGGTTCACTGGCCCTGATGTTAGCAGTCAGCCATAGGTCGCTGATCTCTGTTGCTCAACGTCATGATCGCAGTCTTTGTTTTAATAACTGCATCCCTTTCCTAGATATTTTTTGTGGTTGAAGGATTCAGTGTCATGTGGTATCAATAATAGTACGAAACAGCACATCATGGACAATCACATGGATCATTGAAGGCAACAGAAATATGGTTCTACAGAAGAATGTTGAAAATTCCATGGAATGCAAAGAAAGCTAATAACATGGTACTTGAAGAGGCATAGACATAAAGACAGCTTGAATTATGGCAAGGCAGTCATCATTTTTCTATTCAGAACAACAAATAGTGTTGGAAACATCTGCACAAAATTGTCTTTGATACAAAATGACGAATTTAACTTTGCCACACCTGAATTTGTTGCGGAAGTTGGGACTCGAGGGAGATAACTCAGTTTTGTGTATAGAAATTAGATTTATTAAGAAATAACGATGTTGATTTGTTCCAGGGCCAAAAATGGTCAGGGTTTTCCATCTCTGATCTAAAAAACATAGCTTATTTTAAACTAACTATATTACATGTATACAGTGTTTTTCCACTCTTTCTGATATGTTATGAATATGTTTTTGCTTCGTTAGAGTAACGAGGAGTCTGAGAGAAAGAGTGTGACCAGGCTGCTGGCAAAGATGTTCTCAGAGAAGGATTCAGACTTGGCAGCTCAGAACAGACCTTTGTGGATTTGCTTTTTGGGAAGGCAAGTACCAGTCTCTCATCATCATCGTCACCTTTTTGACCAGTCCTAAGACTGGTTGTAAGATTGTCTGAGCATGTCTCTCCATTAATACAACACATGATTTATTTGATCAAAAAGGCAGATTGTTACTAATTCTTTAACACTCATAAGTCCAATCATAATTACATGGATCAACCCTACCATCCAATTACGTGAAACATATAAGAGGTTCTAGTTGGTTTACTATTTAACCCTGGCTATCCAGTCCGTAAAATCCCATTCCCCTGTGCTCCTGAGAAAATATGCACTATTTAGACATTTGAGTTAAAGCTATTTACTATGACAAAACTCTGTGCTCTAATTTAGTTATTCTATCTAATATTGACTGACCTGCTAATCTCCAATGTTCCTACTTCAGTAGAGTGTGGAATATATTTATCAAATGTACTTGATACATTATGTGAGATACCCCCCAGGAGCATAGTCTGATCCTACGAGGAACAGATCTAGCTTGATCCTGATCAATGAACGAATGATTATCCAAATCACACACATGTCATTCAAATAACAACTGATCTTGATCAGAATAATCACCATCTAAACTCAATTTATTAACCTCGATATACATGAAATTTAGTTTCAACGACTTCTGCTGTTTGCCTTTTTAGAATTGCCATTTTCAGAATTTTCAAAACCATTTTTCATCATAAAAATCTTTCTGAAGGCATGCATTGATATTTGAGCTGCCATATTTATTTTCAGAAATGTGTGTACTGTATAGACATCACTTTAATGTAGCAAAATCCAAGCGGTGCAGCCAAAATTGCGTCTTAAATTAATGGTCTACCCATTACACCATCAAACGGGGGGCTCGGCGGAATGGGCCCATGCCCCAATATATCAGTATACGGTTTCAACGGGTTAACCTTTAGCGTTCTCTGGTCAAGAATGACTGGACTCACCCGACATTAAAAAAAAATGTGAGGAAAAATTTATTTGTTTTTTGAACGGAGACACTCCTGGGAGCCATTTTTTAAATGCTGAATACGTCACCATATATACACAAAATTTTGCCGGTTAATGTATCTTATGTTAGATTACAAATGGCTTTTGAACAGTTTTAATTTTGTATACGCCGTTTGGAGCAAGCCGACTTTTTGCAAAAGGGAAATATCGATACATTGTTGTGGTTTCCATGGATTTCTATCGGAGCGACTAGGCCTAGCAGTTGAGACCAAATATGATTTTTTTTCAATAAATGTTTACCATCTTCTTGACTCTCAGAAACTAACAAACATACAACAAAAGCAATAAGATCAACATATTATTTTTATTGTTTATTCAATTGTGTCTCTACACACAAGAAAATCATATTTATTGACAAACAAACAGAAAAGTTACAAATTTTGAAAGTCAACTACGAAACCGAGATGCACATTTTTCGTAAAAAAAGATGTGTGCTAAAGGTTAATATAATAATAATTTAATGTAAAATTTGCTTGCTTTTTTTTTTTCTTCTTCTCTCGGGGTACAGAATGTAATTCGTTCTGTCTTTGATTTTTCAGATTCAATGATATAAGCGTTGCCATCAGGACAGCGTGTATCCAACAGACCCAGCATTTCATTCTCAACCATCCAGAGTTGGTGAAAGAGATTCTTGGTAAGTTAATTGAGTGTTTAGTCATTTTAATTTTGTTTATTCATTTTTTTTGGTTTTTAATCTTTAGTGTATAAGACATGATGAGTTGGGTACTTTAAATTAGATTATTCAGATTTATCAATTCCATTATGGCCAGAAAATGTAAATACTTTGGTCACATCAAGGGACACAACTGTCTCGAGAGAAGAGGGATGGAGGGCATGGTGACAGGCAAAAGAGGCAGGGGTAGACCAAGAAGACGATGGCACCAAGATATCCAGGAATGCCTGGCTATGACTGGCAGAGGCTGGAGTTTTGGCAAGGGAAAGAGTTTGCTTCAGGCAGACTGATTGGAACGACGTTCTATAAAGGACATGCTACATGATGATGTTCAGATTAGGACATTTATCTTAAAACAGGGTGTAAAAAAAATTAATTTTGGAAATCATTTGAAGAGGTAGCAGTAAAATGGCAACCTATGCTTGTGTAAACTACAGTAATATTATTTATACACTTCTTGAGGGGAAGGAAGACTAACGTTTAGTCAGGCACAACATACTGATCAGACACGTTAGTCAGGGTCATGAAAAATATACTGGCCAAGACCCCTACCTCGGCTTCCATGCAGCCCATTCTGGAAACAGGCTGTTTTCACGACAGCCTGGCTAACAAGCATTCATCTCAGAATGCAGGCAGTGTATGGTGACAAAAGTGTGTCGAAGACAACAGGGAAGAACTGGACAATGATGTTTAAAGCAGGACGCGAGTTAACAAAAGATTTTCTGAGACCAGGTCAGGTACATATTCACATACGTTCGCTACACTTTTGTCACCATACACTGCCTGCATTTTGTGATAAATGTCAACTGGTCGACATCTTTCAGCTGTTAGAAACCAAATCACCGCTCGCTGATCATCTCTGGATGGATTCCGTATCACACCGGCCGTGTTTTTAGCGGTCTGCTGAGGAATCTATGATTCGGAGGATAATGAAATTTTGCAGACTAGGCGGTTGGTATGCGCTGTTTACATCATCATGCGCATCGTACATATGTTCTCTTGATGCAGTTAGGTCCGGTTTTATTTCAACGTGCCTTGTAGTACAGTAACTGGACTCATGTGCTGGTTACTGCACCCTGAATTATCAATCAACCAAGAACACACATTTAAGCTTAAGGGAAGTACAACATTTATGGTACATTCAAGCTGGCAGCGGTGGGTAGTTCTTGCATTTGTCAGCAGCACCATTTGTGAGTCAGTTTTTATTGTTGATGTATCAGCATTTTTTTCTCTGTAGTGTTATTTTGAATGGTGTGTCCGACTAGCAACTTCATTGTGTAAAACAAAGTGCCATATAGACAACCTCTACAAGAGCACATTGACTGGCAGGAGAACATCACAAATAATGAAGTTCTATCCAGAGTCAGCATGCCTGTCATTCATGGGCTTTTGCAGATAGCCCGACTGAGAAATACTCCCATAGAGGCTTCTGTGTAGCAAACTAGTGAAGGGAAATAATCACAGGGTCATCTAAAAAAAAGTTTCACGAACGGTCTGAAGGAGTTTCCAACTTAGTAAAACCTGGTTCAGAATCGTTCAATCTGGAAAGATGCTGGCAAAAAGCACAGTGCAATCAGCCAAGATCTCAAGCAGCCTAGGATAGATGCACAATCAGAAAGTTTATTCCCAAATATCCCTAGATACCAACCCACTTCTCACGTCCGTGAAGTCAAAATAGTTATACAATGGATCCCTGGTCACTCAAATACACCTTTCAATGACAAGGCAGACTGACTGGCTAAGAAGGGATTAAGTCAAGAACAACAATACACACCAACATCCCTACAGACAGTAACACAACTACTGAAGACTGCAAAGAGGCCTGGCTGAATAGATGGACAATGGGAAATACTGGGAGAGAAATCTACAAACATATGGTCATCTCAAAGACATCAACTTCCTGAAAAGGAGAGACTAATGTACCATTCTCCGACTTCGCACTCAACACATACAACTTAACAGTCACTTGAACAGAACATTCTCCAGAGTGCCCGCTGTGCACACATCCCTTTGAACATCATCCTTTTTGAATGTCGGTGCTTGATACCACTATATAGTATTGGGCCAAAGGGCAGGAGCCTATAGTCCGCTGGATCAATAACCAACCAACCATAACAGGGAACACCAATAGCAGATCTAGATTATGTTTGCCAGTCATGGAACTTTGCATTTTCGGCTTGAGTTATAAGTGCACACACAGGCTCTAGGATGCAGTATGCCATGGGATGATATTAGCAGTCCTCATCGAGGGCAATGGACTAATTACTCTTATTGCAAGAGCACTTAAATGCTTTGATGCAGACTTCCTGCAAGAGGGTTGGCTTGTGTGATGGCTCCATGCTGCTGTTGGAGAGTAAATATATTGATATAATGCATTTATGTTCCATTTCTGGATACTGGGTGGTCCTAATAAGAACTCGATGGTTATCTGTTTTATATTAAACCATTTCAAAGGGCTGAAAATGCAGCAGAGTGAATGAGCTGACAGCAGCCGGTGACTTGCATAAGTGTTAACGAATAAGACCCTATTACGCTTCCAAGCGTCAACCCTAGAAACAGGCGGCACTAGAGTAGTCTGACGCAATGGTGCTAAAAAAAACTGGTTGAAACCGGATGTGTTAAGCAGATATTTCAGCCTGGCTGTAAACTACGGCACGTTCTATCCAGGACGGCCGTCGAAGAAGAAACCATTCCGAGATCATCAACCATCTCTTTTATTTTCAGAACAAATTAAAGTGCGCCAGCACGACCCAGAGGAGTCAGTGCGACTGGATGTGGTAAACAGCTTGCTGGGAGTTGCCAAGAAGGACCTGAAAACAATGACACCCGAGATGTTGCAGTTTGTCAAGGAAAGGACTCTGGACAAAAAGGTTTGTTGGAATGTATTGTCTCTCTGTGTGGATCCTGAGACCACTTACTGGGCTGGCAAGAATAGCACCACTGCAACCTACCATGCATGTAAAAAAGGGAACTAAGTATGGAACGAGTGATCTCAAATAAGCATTAACCTTTTAAACCCTGGTCACCCAGTCCATAAAATCCAATTTTCATATGCTCCTGAGAAAATATACACTAGATAGCCATATGTGGAACGCTATTTACTATGACTAAATTATGTGCTGTAATTTTATTATTTTATCTCAGATTGACCGACCTGGTCATCTCCAATTGTCCTACTTGTTATGCTAGTAAATTGCGGAATATATTTATTGAACACCATTCTGTATCAAAATGTACTTGATACATTACGTCAGATATACCCACCACACCCTTCCCCATTGCACTCTTTCCCCACCATCCACACTCAACCTGCCCATCTCTTTGTTAAAACACCACTTCACCCTGCCCATACTAAAAAAGTGCAATATACATTTTTTTTCTCTGCCGTTTTTCTGAACATGAAGTCATTATAAAATGGAATATGCAATAACAGTTTAAATCAGATATTACACTTTAGCACACTATAGTCAAGTGCTAGCCGACCAACTCGGCCCACAAAAACGGTGTGCATAAAAATTTTTAAAATTTTTTTTTAACTGAGCCACTCCCGACAGCCATTTTGTACTGCTGAATACGTCCCCCATATATACACGATATTTTGCCGGTTAAAGTATCGTATGTTCGGTTACAAATGGCTTTTCAACAGGTTAAATTTTGTATGTGCCATTTGGAGCAAGCCGACTTTTTGCAAAAGGTGAAGTAGGTTGTTGGGAAAGATCTTTATCGAGTAGATCTGTTTATTTTGTTTGTTTAAATGAAAGAACTACGTTTGAATGGGAAACTAACAGTTTTGTAGATATTGTAAACACAGTATCGATAGGTTGTTGCGGTTTCCATGGTTTTCTATTGGAGCGACTAGGCCTAGTGGTCGAGTCCAAATTTTGTTCCGAAATTTGTATAACTTCATCTGTTTGTAACTCAGAAACTAACAAACACACAACAAAAACAATAACACCCACAAGTTCTTTATTCAATTGTGTTTCTACACACAAGAAAATCATATTTATTGACAAATAAACAGAAAAGTTACAAATTTTGAAAGTCGACGATCATAGCGAGAAATAAATGTAATTTAATTAGGTAAAAAAAATTTTTTCCTGACGTCAGGGCGTGCTAAAGGTTAAACAGAACATTGAAAACAAAATATGTATAGGATTTGAACACCGGGCCACTAGCACCCAATGTGAGGACCCCACACCTAGACTACTGCTGACTGAGAATAAAGTTTTGGGAAGGAAGTATCTATAGTCTTAGTTTGTTTTGACTATGCAGACAGGCATACATACATGTTTGTTGTCATGCAAACATATAAAGAAAAAAGGTGGATGCAAAAAAAAATAAAATACATAAATTATCTATTGATAAAAAAAATTAGATGTAAATTTACTGCCGAATATAGTCAGCAGATAATCAAACGTATTTGAAATGTATTGACATATTTTAAACAACAAATTAAAAGGAAAAGAAATTAGTGCTTGTTCAGGATTTGAACCTCAGATCCTGGACTCTCCCACTGTAAGTGAGAAGCACGTAATACACCAGTGGATGGTGGAGGGAATTGTTAGCCATAACACATGAAGATGTTTAATTTTCATTTAAAAAATGTATGATATTATCCTTTTATCTTGTTTTGTAGTTATGTATAGTCTATCTGGCCTTTCTATTTTCAGTTCAAAATTCGTCGTGAAGCCTTGTTGGGCTTGGGTTCCATGTACAAACAGGCCATTGTGGATAGAGATGTTCCTGACCCAGATATGTTCAGCAAGTTGGACTTCGTGAAGAACAAAGTGTTCCACCATTACTATCAGCAGACCCCTGACGACAGGTACAAAACATAGGGGTGTGTAGGGGATGGCCAGAGAGAAAGTAATTTTATCCTATTTTCTGTCTTTCTTTTGAACTTGTTCTGGCTCAGTCCTATTTTACCCTAGGGTATGTAAGCAGGCTTGCTCAATCCTCTTTTACCCTGGGGTGTGTTGAGGATGCTTGATCAGTCCTCTTTTACCCTTGGGTGTGTTGAGAATATTTGATCAGTCCTCTTTCACCCTGGGGTGTGTTGAGGATGCTTGTTCAATCCTCTTTTACCCTTTGGTATGTTGAGGTTACTTGATCAGTCCTCTCTTACCCTGAGGTGTTACCCCGGAGTATGTTGAAAATCTTTGCTCAGTCCTCTTGTATCCTGTGGTGTGTTGAGGATGACCAGAGAGAATGCCATGCAATAGAATTATCTTTTTGCAGAAAAAAACATGTACGATATTCTCCCTTTCAAACAAACCACAGAACACAAAAATAAGTCTTAATGGCAAATATCTGCGGCTAAACGACAACCCAAACTACTTGGGCATCACATTTGATCGGCGCATGACATGGAAAACTCAGATCGAGAGAAACCGAATGAGAGCAAGTCAAAAAATGGCAATCATGAGGAAACTTGCTGGCACAAGCTGGGGAGCAGACGAAAGAATACTTAAGAAACTGTACACTGGAAGAGTGAGACCAGTTCTCGAGTATGGCATTGCGGCATGGGCAACAGCAGCAAAGGCGAACTTTGATAAAATTAGCAAACTTCAAAACCAAGCCATGAGAGTTATAACAGGAGGCATGAAGTCAACGCCAATTGTAGAACTTGAAAAGATTACAAATCTGCAATCCATGACCGATAGAAGAGACAGCAGAGCCCAGCAGCAAGCAGAGAAACTAAGAAGACTGACAGATCATCCAATGCATCAGAGACTAAATAGATTTGGAAAAGGGAAACTAAAGCGGAGAAACTTTGCAGAAATAGCCAAAGCAAAGAGGAGCGAAGACCCTATGAACACCATAACAACACCAAAGCCCATTCTTACTGTACGCAAACCCACCTGGAAGCAGCATATCATTCCAGAGGTGGTAGAAAATATACCAGGTATTGGAAACAAGAACAGCCAGACTGAAAAAGAAAGAAGAGACATAACCCTGAGGTACATAGCGAAAAACTACCCAAGCATGGACTAGACCCATGCATACACTGATGGCTCTGTAACAAAGACAACACAGAATGGAGGGGAGGGATATTCCTGAGCCTAACAAACGGCAGAAAAATAACACTGTCAGTGGCAACTGGAAAATTCTCAAGCAATTTCAGAGCGGAGGCAGAGGCACTGAAGGTTGCAGTAAAAGCAATGCTGACAGGCGAAAGCAATGAAAGCCAGATAGTCCTGTTTACAGATGCCCTGTCCGTGGTTACAGCACTAAAAAGCCAGAAAAATACTGAACTTAATGATTTAAGAGCAGTACTCTGTCAACTATGCCAGCAGTCCGCACCAAAAAGAGTAGTGGTACAGTGGGTTCCATCCCACTGTAACATCCAAGGCAACGAGGAGGCAGACAGACTGGCAAAAGAAGGTGCAAGATTACCACAACCAGATTCTAGTGTGACCTACGAAGAGTCCAAAAAGTTTATTAGGGCCAGATACATGGCCAAATGAGAAACAGAACATACTGGCTACACAAAAAAATGATGCCTATTACCAGTTGAGCAGAAAAGAGCAGGTCGTGGTCTTCACTCCGCACAGGCCACAACAGACTGAGGTACCACCTATTCAATAAACTGAATATAGGTGGCACTGATGAATGCACCTGTGGTATAGGGAAAATGACCGCCGAACATCTGCTGCAAAATTTGCCAGACATACGAGGACCAGTGAAAGCACATGTGGCCATCACCAGTGCCAACACTAGACAAGCTCTATGGCAGTGTCGACAGCCTCAGGATGACAGCTGCTTTTTTCGAACAAATACAAGTTGACATCTGACAGCGTATGAAGAAGAAGAAGAATTCTCTTTTTGACCCAATTTAAACCTAGTCCTTGGGATCACGATGCTGAGCAGCGCATGAGCTGCAGTGGTCAGCGACCCATAGCTGACTGCTAGCGTCAGGGCCAGCGAAACAGCTGCCAAGACCCTTCTACACCTCCACGCGGTGATCCTGGATAACAGTCTGCAGCAGGGCAGACTGGCTAAGGAGAAGGGATCGAAGAGGAAATGCTAACCCAGTACTAAAAAAATGCTTGCTGAAGTCGGATGTATTGGACCGAAAGGTGCAAATATAGCAGTCAAGCTGTAAACTATGACACAACGCATTCCGTTCTCTGGACTATATTCTGCTACTTAAGCCCTTTTAGGGCTTGGTATCAGGAGTTTTAGAACGAACGAAGCCAAGCCAAACCTAGTCCTGTGTGGTTCATATATGTTTGATGTTCTACATCTATCAATATTTTGGTCGTTCTAGGTGGGTCTACATTACTGCCACTATGCTTCCCATATTCGTTGTTATCTCCCATGACCAAACAGACCATTGCAACTAGGGCTGTTCCGCTTGAGCCTGGACGGACCTTGCTTCACATCCTTCTTGTGTTATCTGACATCAAGCTTTGTCTCTCGTTATAAGGAGAGTTTCTTAGTTACATCATTTTTGAGGTTTAGTGTTGACTTATGAAAGAGACCATGGCAAGAGCACACACTTTTAATTCTATGGTTATTCCAGCAGTGGTTTACTTATGCAAAGTGTGGAACTTGCATGCAAAACATATACTGCGAAGCTATTAGTCACTCTTAGAGCATTGGAACGATTTCGATAAAGGATAAGATCCGAAACAAAGAAATTTGACATATCACTGGATGTGTAGTACACATGCCTGAATGGACTTGTTTTGGTGGCCCTGTACATGTCCATGGGCCTATGCACCTTTGTGATGGCAGGATGGACTAACCAATAACTTAGGTCTGCATTAGTACAGTACTGTAAAGATTGGGACGCATACAAAATATTGTTGGCTTCCTCACATATGGTATACTTGCCAGACTAACACAGGATAATGTAGACTTAATCTCTCTCAGCAGATTAAACTTGTCTTAGGCATTTCATTTCTGAGTTTGCAGTTAGAATAACATGGTTTCTTTCAGCAAGTATAGAAGCATGGTTAGCATCACAACATGATAAACCTTGATCTTGGTAACAACGCTGTTCCCTTGTAGTTCATACACATTTGCTTGAAGTCACCCGAAAGCTGCACTTGCCTTGGTCATGCTTGTTGTGGGTCTCATAGAGGAAGACCCCTATAGAACTACCACTACTGTCTATGATCACAATATATGTTGATAGCAAATGTTATTGAGGTTCTGTTTTTGTTTTTTTGTGTCAGACTGTTAGTGGAGCGAATGCTGAACATTCATCTAGTGCCCTACCAGAAACAAGTCAATGAGAGAATGAACAGGCTGTTACACCTTTATGCCACATTGGACGACTATGCTGTCAAGTAAGGGCGTTAACATTCTCCATTTATTTTTGTGTTTGTCGTTGTTGCAGTTTTGTATTGTTCTGTTATTTAGGGCCTGGTGTACGTCATACTCTTTAGACCAGCTACATGTTTTATATCTGGGGCTGATGATGCAGCACAGTGATTGAGCTGACAGCAACCAGTAGCTAATAACTGGCATCATGCATGGTCAGCTGACCTGACCAAGACTCTATTCTGTCTCTAAGCGACAACCCTGGAAACAGGTTGCACTAGTGTAGTCTAAGAGAGTAATTGCACTGGGAAGGCAAACCCGAACCCCCAAAAAAGCCAGCTGGGCCCCGAATGTGTCTTGACTGAAAGGCGCAGATATCGCAGCCTCACTGTAAACTGACACAAAATTACAACACCCTTTTCAGGACGAACACCGAAGAAGAGGAAGAAACCGGTAACATTTTCTTATCCAGTCCACATTAAAATTGTGACTGTTTCTGTTTCTAAAAATCGTCACTGCACTCTGGGCATACCCAAAGGTGCTCAGTCTCTCTTATCAAATGGGGTAAAGTATGGATGCTGATGGTCCCTGTAACTTGCTGGTTGTATGCTCTCTTGCTCTGTCCTCTCAGGCATAGATACTTCTCTATAGTGTGATTGAACTCCTTCACCATATTACTTTTCTCTCTCTCTCATCCAACTGCTTGATGTGGCAATAGTGAACTCCGTAAGGACCTGGGGCGGTGTTCTTGCTGATACATAGACTATTATAACTATATATAACATGACTATTATGTTACATCCAAAGCATGTGTCATCGCTGCCACTGACCTCTTTGTGAGAAACCTGCATAAACATGTTCATGTGCACTTTAGTAAGAGTGTCTTTAGTGCTGTGTTTGACATGCACAATCACACATACTACCTACATGGTCAGGTCCGTTTTGTTGTTAGCCTCCCTTTAGCGAGGCAAGGACTACTTTTCAAGTCCAATCGCTTTTGTTCAATCAGGATGGGTCCACATATAAAGGTGCTATATCAGTACCACCTTGATTAGGTGTGGCAGGATTATAAAATGTTATGTCTGTAGATTGTTTGAAAGATAATAAGTGCAGCTTGTAATCTGCTTGTGTTTTATTTCCCAGGGCCTTCTCAGAGATGCTGAAGAATAGAAACATGTAAGTATAATTTCTGCTTAATTTCGGCACTTATTTTAATAAATGCTTGCTAGGCTAGTATTTGTTAAAGACCTATACACTGCAGGGAGTTAAACTGTTCTGATTGATTGATTGATTTGTAGAGCCATTTATCCATCTACTCAGTAACTGAAAATATTTAGGGAAATAATCACTACATTTGCATAGCATTGTAGTGTTTTTAATAGCTGTTAAATTAACTTGGTTATGTATATAAATATATACATAGCCAGGGAAGGCGTGTGCTAAGTGGTTAAGTGGCACGGCTCACAAACCGAAGGTGCTGGGTTCGATCTCTATTACAGCATCTGCCGTTACCCCGGGGAAGCAAACCCTTATAAAATGCAGGAGGAAGCAGACCCTTATATAAAATGCATGCTGAAGTCGATTGCACTGGGCTGACAGGCGCAAAATAAAAACCACAGTGCAACTCATACCGACTTGGGGATTAGAGAAATAAGGTGAACGCCAAAATAAAAACAGGTAGCCATCGAGGGCAGGGCAACCGGGACACATACAACCTCTTTTAAGGGAGCACCAGATGGAAATTTAGTTATACCATATACAATTTTCTTAAACACTGAAAGAAAATTTGCTGATAATCGTTTCCCATTTAGTACATACTGTCACTATACAAGACACTAAAACAATTAAGGAGGTCTTGGGTTCCATTGAGAGTATGATATGTTTGTTTTAGGATAAATACATTTTTTAAATAGTGTTTAATTTTGCTGCAGCAGATTCTGGAAGCAGGGTTTATTCCCTTTTGGCAGATTGGTCTAGAGACTGTGAACTGATTTAGATTGGTTTGGTAAAATAACAGACTGGTCTGAAAAGATAACTGGCTCAGCCCACTCGGGAAGCCAATCTGAAAGTTGATAATTCACCTGGTATAAGGAAATGAATGACCGCCGACATACCAGTGATAATAGCAAAGGAGGACATCGTGGATATGTATACTAGTAGACCAGTACATTGAACTGTACAATATAAACGAAACAACAGCAATTTAACAATTAAAGGTTTTCTTTCTCCCCTGCTTCACATCCCCATTGCAATCTTTCCCTCACCAACCAACCTGCCCATCTCTCACGCATCTCCCACTATCAACCTGCCCGTCTTCCTCCCTCAAACAGCCAATCTGCAACTTGCCCGTCTCTCCCCCAACATTTCAACTGGTCCATGCTTGTTTCAAATTCAGAACTGTTTTTTCCAGCAATATTTCATAATTATGCCGGGCAGTGCGTTGTGTTGTAGTTCCTAGCGCCATTCCATTTATGATATAGCGTGATTCAATCAGCCAATCAAATCTTCCCCGCAGACTTTGGAAATACAGGAAGATGCACATTTGAGAAATAGTTAATATATTTTGCTATTCCTGACATTAAAAGGATTCCCTGCAGAGTCAGAACAAACACATTGATCAGACAATGTTAGCCAGGGTTAGGAGAAATATACTGGCCAAGGCCCTCACCTGACCTCGTTAGTCGTCCTGGAAATGAACTGTTGTCGAGGACAACAGTCTGGCTAACAAGTTGAGGTTTGACGTAATCCCTGTAGTAGTGAGTGACACGCAGATGAAGCCAAGCATTGCACAACCACCTGGAGGACCCTGGTCCATTTCATTAGCACACTCGGGATGTCAGGAAAGCTACTGCAATCTGCCACAAGTTACTATCCTTTTCAGGGCGCAAAAAAGGGTTACCAACCCATTGTGGGCATTAGCGACCAACCATGTACATTTTAGGCTTGGCCACCAAATTCAGGAAAAATATCCTATTCTGCAATCCACAGATTAGTGGGTAGCCCGACAAACTAACTCATTAGTTGGTTCCTAACATCACAAATAGTCTATCATGAAACGATGTTATTTTCTGCAGGGTTCGCCAATTAGTCTCACAGTTGGTGGATGCACATGACAAAGCTGGAGAAGCGAGCCCACCACCAATCATGCCCAAACTTGTTCAACTTGGACGTGAGTATTTCTTCTGCTTATGCAATTTTACCTTTGCTAAAGTGCAACCCTTTCAACCACAGTCAGTTTTATTTAGTTATATCAGGATGTATTTGCTCTATGTTAACCTGTGATCTAGGTTTGACCCTAATAATAGCTGATCCTGTTTGACGAATACATTTGCTGCCAGATAATAATGGTACACACTATATTTGGCTTGTCTGTTCCGAAAAAACTGTTTGATCCTTTCTTTATGTCCCTCTTTGCAGCATCACCATCCAAGTCCAATCCTCTTTGCCTATGATAATCTGTATACAGTTAGCAGCTCTTTGTCGTGTGCTTCAAAGATTGATTACAGCTAGGATTACCTATTCATTTTCTAAAACAGCCACCTACTTCTTCCATGCTCTTCGGGTGTTTACCCGTACTGGGCTAAACATACATTTCCTTGTTGTCCTTCATTTATTTGATGGTCTCTGTTGGATAACATAATATGGCTATAATTGGCAACTCAATTGTATTTTTTATTTCATCTTTCAAATTCTCGTATCATTGATATCGTGAAGTGACCGTTCACTTTTTCCCCTCCGAAAGTTTTTTTATAACATAAAAGCTAGTTGCCCATTGGAAGCGATGATGGCGGCATCATTAGGTTGGTTTTTGTCTTGATGACGTACATTGCGCTGCATTGGGATTATAGTGGGGAAGAAGCTGCACTGGTCATCAACCTCACTCTCTGGTCCTGAACTACCTTTGGCCAGTGGCAAGACTGGAGTCTAGACGACTGGTGGTAATAATTCATGATGCAGACACTCTGGTCCCACCTTGTTGAGACCAGGGATAGTTTGAAACCTGCGGGGCTTGAACCCACGCTGTTTCCGTTCATCGTTTTGAGAGGCGAGTCCCTCAGCTCTCGACCACAGCGACATAAAGCTGCAGCAGTCATGTGTCACAGAATCCAAACTTTTTTTGTTCTGCCCCTGAGGTTTCTGGTTCTCTAGCTTCCTCATTTCCAATTTCCCGCAATTTTCTCTCTTGTTTCACCACATTTCTTCTCTCTCTCTCCCTGCATTCACTTGTTTGGTAATATTGTCAAGTTTTGCCGCTAGTGTATAACCTATCTACCCTTCATATAGTATTGGCCTGTGTCTAGTTCTCGTCCAATTGTCTGTCTTCTAGCGATCTGATAAGTATGTGAAGCAGACACGCTTGAAATGTATCTATAGCTTCTTCTATTATGGTTTCAGAACTCTGTAGTAGTGCTATAAATGGACTCAACATTTCTAACGTTTGCGCAAGATAGGTCCCTCGAAGTCTCACAAATGACCACAGATATAGGAAAACAATTTGTTCTGAATTGTTGGAGAGTTTCGATGCTGGGGGAAAGATTTGTTTGTCCAAGATCGTTTTGAGCACATCTTTCTGAGCCTGAGACAAAAAGGAGCTGGCATCATCCTCAATCATCATGAAAAAAAGAAATTCAAGACAACTCCCATCAGCCGGAAAGGTCATGGTCACTGTCTTTTGGGACATTAAAGGTGTGGTTCTTGTAGATGTAATGCCCAGAGGTGAGGCAATCAGTTCTCAAACTTAAATCAAGAAACTGACAGAACTCACAAGTATCTAGAACTCTTTTTTTAAGCACCACAATGTACATCCTCACACAGCTGAAAAAAAGGCAAGTAATCGCCAAATTGGGTTGGACTGCTCGCTCCTGTAGACCCTCTCTAGCTCCCTCTGATTTTAATATTTTAAGTCCACTTAAAGATGCCCTAAGTGGGACAATGTTTGAAGAAGATGAGGGCGTGATTCATGCAGTGAACACATTGCAAAATCTGGTACGGGCAAGTCATATATGTATGCATTTGCTTCATGCTGGCGTATGTCCGTTAAAGTTAATGGGCAATATGTGGAAAAATAGATATGGTTAAACGAAATATACAGATGATGGGCATTATGTGGGAAAATAGATATGGTTAAAGGAAATATACAGTTGATGGGCATTATGTGGGAAAATAGATATGGTTAAAGGAAATATATAGTTGATGGGCATTATGTGGGAAAATAGATATGGTTAAAGGAAATATACAGTTGATGGGCATTATGTGGAAAAATAGATATGGTTAGAGGAAATATACAGTTGATGGGCATTATGTGGAAAAATAGATATGGTTAAAGGAAATATACAGTTGATGGGCATTATGTGAGAAAATAGATATGGTTAAAGGAAATATACAGTTGATGGACATTATGTGGGAAAATAGATATGGTTAAAGGAAATATACAGTTGATGTGCATTATGTGGGAAAATAGATATGGTTAAAGGAAATATACAGTTGATGGGCATTATGTGGGAAAATAGATATGGTTAAAGGAAATATACAGTTGATGGGCATTATGTGGAAAAATAGATATGGTTAGAGTAAATATACAGTTCATGGGCATTATGGGGAAAAATAGATATGGTTAGAGGAAATATACAGTTGTTGGGCATTATGTTGAGAAAATAGATATGGTTAAAGGAAATATACAGTTGATGGGCATTATGTGGAAAAATAGATATGGTTAAAGGAAATATACAGTTGATGGGCATTATGTGGGAAAATAGATATTGTTAAAGGAAATATCCATGAATATTGTGTACACATTTCATGCATTAAGAATAAAAAGCTCCTGAGAAGCATGGTGCATTACTTTCTGACCAGCCATCATAGACATCAAAGACCTACGGATATCCTTTGGCTACCTGACAACCTGCCTGTTTCAATATCATGATTGCAATACTGTATTGAGTTATGACTTTGTTAATTTGGTTATACGGCTCTTCACCAGGTACATTACCTGATCACCTCAAACCTAACGAGTACCTGAAGAAGTTCAACTTGATGCTCAAGGATGACTCTCGCCTTAGACTTCTTGTCAAGACACTTGTAGGCCCAGGTTGTACATGCAAGAAAGCAGAGGAGATAGTAGTAAGTCTTTCTGTCTCCCCTTTACTGAGCCAGTGTTGTCTGGAATACGATCTTGTAAGAAACACTGTTCTGTGATGATTTTCACATTCAGAAGGTCTCGATTTCCCATGAAATGGGCTAATCTAAATGTTTTTAAAATTTTCACATTTATCTTCTCAGAAACTAACACACAACAAAAACAATAACACCAAGTTCTTTTGTCATTTATGCCTCTACATACAAACAAATCATATTTATACAACAAACAAACAAAAATATGGGTTTTCAAAGTGAACAACCTAGAAAAATGTGACATGCTGAAAAATTATTCAGCAGTGGTGGGAACTTTCATACTTTTATTGTTTAGTGTCATATTGGTTAACAAAACCCACCACTCCCACCCTCGGCTCCTCCTCTGCACGCACACACCACCAAACTAATTCATAAACCCACCCATTTTCCCCTTTCGTAATCTCACACCATTGGAGCGGAAAAGGTTAAAGATTTAACCTTTATGGCGGCTGCATAAATTTTGCGGAAAATATCACAACTGTATATTTCGCTATGGTAGTTGAATTTCAAAACTTTTAACTTTTCTGTTTGTAAATATGATTTTGTTGTGTGTAGAGACACAATTGAATAAACAACATGTTGATGTTATTGCTTTTGTTGTGTGTTAGTTTCTGAGAGTCAAGAAGATGAAGGTGAAAATTTATTGAAAAAAAAATCATATTTGGTCTCAACTGCTAGGCCTAGTCGCTCCGATAGAAATCCATGGAAACCACAACAACGTATCGATAGTGTGTTTATAATACTGACACAAATGTTAGTTTCAAATTCAAACGTAGTTATTACATATAAACAAACAAAATAAACAGATCTATCAGATAAAAACCTTTCCCAACAACCTACTTCGTCTTTCTAAAAATAAATCAGCCAGCTCCAATCCGTGCAATAAGAAGATAAATCGTTTTAAATCCATTTGTAATCTAACATACAATACTTTTACCAGCAAAAAACCTGTGTAGATGGGCGTTACGTATTCAGCATTAAAAAAAATGGCTATTGGTAGAGTCTCCGTCCATAAACAATTTTTTTTCTTTCCTAATTTGTAGGCAGAGTATGTAAAAATTGGTTTGACGAGGCGGCGCTAAAGGTTAGGCAGCGTCAAGGAAGAAACTGCATGATTTGGATGGGATCACCATTCTCTGTTTGATCCGTTAGAAGAAATGAATTATCACTTCAGTTGGCCTAAGAAGAAGCCAGCTGAAAACCATTTACGTGCTCTTCCGTTGGTATTTCTCTGGATGTTTCATTCTTCAACTGATGTCTACAGCTACAAGCATGTTAAGGCTGCAGACAGTTTTTCAGGCGTTTCTTAATAGTATTTGAGGGTCAGCAGATTATTTTTTTTCATTACATTTAAAAAAATTATTATGTCTTCACGTGAAGTACATTTCTCTGAATATAAGTTGCTGAAGTGGAGAGTTCTTCAGGGTTTCCTAACAGCTTTCGGTGGGAATTCCATTCCGTGATCGCAATTTGCTAAGCAAGTAACAGTCCTGCAGGATATGTTCGGTTATGTGCTGCTTGTCCGCACATGCACATTGGTGATATAGCCAATTTCAACCTGTGTAATGGCCATTCAATCTATTATGCTCTTTTCTCATGCGAAGATGGGTCACTTGATTTGCTTCATCAAGGCAATGATAGTTTGGTCAACTTTCCTTATGGCTTGGATATGGTTCTTCTTTTCTTGGAAGGTGACTGTTTGTTCTCGTGTTGTTCCCTCCTTTGCTAACCTGTACGCTTTCTCGTTTCCTGGTATGCCACAATGTGATGGCATCCACTGTAGCACTACCCTTTTCTTGACTTTTAGTTTGCCTGATGCTTTTGTTAAGCTCTGGCAGGGGCTGAGTGGTTTCGGGGGAAGACGTCAGGTGCTGGAGGTTGCGGGTTCAAATCACGGTGGAGACAGGATTTTTTAACATGTTCTATTGGTATTTCCCCGGATTTTTGGGTAGTAGAGATCGGACGCAGGTGTTCAGTGTCACGCACGTTAAATATCCCTCGGCAGTTGGAAATTGAAAAGAGTAGACTTAACGACCCCTGCCTGGGCAAGATTCAAAATTATGTTAAAAATCTTCCCAATCTATTACGTGATCATCGCCGGTGCTACTGAGTTCGTGCATTGTGCTGAGATTGTCCAAAAATATGGAGAAGAACAGAGCACTAATGGGTTAAACCGTGTGCAATGACGTTGATTCTTCAACCAAAATTAAACTAAACCAAGCGCTAGCAGAAATGACAAACGGGCATGATAAGAATATAGCTCAATACATGTGTGCTATGTTTGACCTGGCAGAGGAACTGACCTCTATTTAGGAGGTTACCTGTCAATACACAATAAACAGTTGTGAACTTAAAAGGTGGCTCCCATGTGGACCAAATGGAGGCAACCCCTCCACCATGCAAAAACACAACATGCATATCTCCTGTTTGTCTTAAAACATGATTATAAAAAATTACAGTGAGAAAGCCGAACTGATATTGAAAGCGACAAAGACAGCAGATAGAAATGTCTGGTACTCTTTCTGGTAACCCTCTACCAACCGGGGTAGAACAGGAGTGGCTAAGTAATTTAAGTGTTATGTTTGAGGCCACCAATGTTGAGTTCTTCACTTTTTATGCCATCTCGGGTAGTGGGTTACAGTGGCTTTTATATCCCAAGACATACTGAAGATGAGCCTTGGTACTTTTAGCTGTAGTGCAGTGTGAGGCTACTCAGTAGAATCACTACTATGGAGATCACGATGCCGATCCCCACCTCATTGACTAGGGTGCTGTAATACGGTTTCCAGGAACCATCATGAAGATGTAAGATGGAGTCTTGGTTATTATGTTTGAACTGACTCTAACGTTTGTCCTGGCCGCTCCCAGTGTTTTACATAAGAGAATTTGTTACTATACTTATGTACAGCTGTACTTTAACCTTGTTTGCTGTTACTATACTTATGTACAGCTGTACTTTAATCTTGTTTGCTGTTACTATACTTATGTACAGCTGTACTTTAATATTGTTTTCTGTTACTATACCTATGTACAGCTGTACTTAATCTTGTTTTCTGTTGCTGTACTTTAATCTTGTTTTCTGTTACTATACTTATGTACAGCTGTATTTTAATCTTGTTTTCTGTTACTGTACTTATTTACAGCTGTACTTTAATCTTGTTTTCTGTTACTATACTTATGTACAACTGTACTTTAATCTTACTTGCGTTCCAGCTATTAGAGCACACCAATAAAGTGAATTGTCAGAAAGCATATAGTTGTCTGTGTGAAATTTTCAGAAAGAAATACTGAAGAAGATTGGCTGCACCTCCGGTACCCCCAACATTCTGTACCAGCTGGTGAAGACTTTGTTAGAGAGAATTGCTCCAGTGATGGTGGATGCTCTGGCTGTTGATCACCTGGTTCTGGCAGTGTCAGAGCTTGTTGCTGGCGTTGAAGATGAAAACCATGATGTCATAGAGGGAGGAGAACACAAAGGTGTTCAGCTGCTATTGGTGAGAATATTTAATGTCACTAGTTGTGATACTGTATCAATTTACAGCTGAAATCTGCTCTTCTTGATAGTATTGAGAAATAAACGGATACAGTAAAGATCAAATCCTGTTTATAAACAAAACAAAGATAATGACCCCTGACAAAACACAAAGTCAACATAAATTTACAGCAAGTGGTGAGGAAATAGATCAGGTCACACATTTAGAATATCTGGGCTCCAGAATTGACAAAAATTGCGACTGCTCCAAATAAATCAGAAGAAGACTAGCCTTGGCAATGCATATGCTCAACAATCTGAAGAAATTATGGCAGAGCACCAACAAAATGACAAAAGTGAAAGTCTTGAAAACTTCTAGAAAAAGAATCCCTTGAGTCAAAATGTTGCAGAAAGATCCTCAGAATATCCTGAACGGAGAAAAAGACAAACAATTAGCAAGAGCTGAACTGAAGAGGAGAACTGGTTTATCAATGCCATTTTGGCCAGAAAATGTAAATACTTTGGTCTCATCAAGAGACACAACGCTCTTGAGAAAACAGTGAGGGAAGGTATGGTGCCAGACAAAAGAGGCAGGGGTAGACCAAGAAGACAATGGCACCAAGATATCCAGGAATGCCTTGGTTTGAATATGGCAGAGGCTGGAGTTTTGCAAGGGAAAGATTTTCTTTTAGACAGACTGTGATAAGAGTGACATTCATTAAAGGAGGTGCTACATGATGATGATGAGTTGGGATACACAGTGGTAAAATAGAAATAATAAAGATGCAGGTTGCATGCTGTGACATTGGGAATATGGTGTTAGGCTTGTATGTACTCGACCGATGGCACTCAAGGAGTGATGTACTCATTATATTACACTGAGTGTTTTTACTTCTCAGACTTGCTCTGGTACCCAATTTTTTTTAGGCTGGGTTTACCCTGGAGCCATTTTTGAATTAAAAAAAATATTGTGCATTAATTGGGGATTGAACCTAAATCGCTTGCCTGGGCTCGCTCAGTTAGTAGGCTAATGTGGTGTACCAGTTTAAAAAGAAAAGTAATAAGGTTAAGTGATATCTCCACCTACCCATGTAATGTTTCACAATATTATATATATATATATTTTGGTTATGAATACATGTTATAGATAATTGAATTATGTGTCATTAAATCTACTTATCATAATGTTAGCTTAATTTTGTTTAATATTAATGCCATAGACTGTAAAGATGCAAATCTAATCAAATTTGACTGGACTTTAAAAGGTTACGGTATTCTGTCATTATTGCTTGCTCACAATAAATAACTCGAACATCTTACATTTGTACTATTTATGTGACAGATTACACTAGAGTTTAGCTTATTTTCCATACCTATACTTCCTCTGTGTCATTCTATTTTCACATGCACATTTCTTCCTTGCTTATATCTACATCAGCATGCTGTCTCATTACTTCATTCACATTTTTATGTCAATCATTCAGCAGCTTACTTGCAGACATTAGGTCACCTATGCATTGTTAGGTATATTTTTAAAACTATGTTTAACACATCAAATGTGTGTGTGTGTGTGATCATTTTGACAGAGTCTAAGAATATGTACATTACAACAAAAATCTCAATGAATTGTACATTTTGGGGGCTTAACTCTTAAACTACAAATTTGACCTTAACCACACTTATGGAAAATTTTTACGTCATAATAAAATGTCTCCTCTCATAACTTAATGTTTTCATACTAGTTTAGAAGACTAATCAGAGTCTGTATACAACCAGTTACATTTGCATTACCCTGCTCTAAAAGCTATGCGCATCCAACCTATTCTTAAATGCATTAACTGTCTCTGCCTCCACCACCTCCATATACTAATGGCTAGAAAAGACGGCGGGCAATAAGAAAACTATTCTAGAGCATTTTCATGTATGTACCCCGGATGAACACCTGGGTATTTGAATCTAAAAATAAGGATCAAGATGCTGAGCAGCACATGAGCTGCAGTGGTTAGCGACCCATAGCTGACTGCCAGCGTCAGGGCCAGCGAACCATAGCTGCTAAGACCCTTCTACACCTCCACGCGGTAATCCTGGATAACAGGCTGCAGCAGGGCAGACTGGCTAAGGAGAAGGGATCGAAGAGGGAATGCTAACCCGGTACTCAAAAAATGCTTGCTGAAGTCAGATGTGTTGGACTGAAAGGTGCAAATATCGCAGCCAAGCTGTAAACTACGACATAACACATTCCGTTCTCTGTACTACATTCTTCTACTTAAGCCCTTTCAGGGTTTGGTAGTGGGAGATTGAGAATGGACGAAGAAGAAGAAGAAGAAAGAATCTAAAAATAGACAATGCAGTTATTGTAGATGTAAACAAGAAAGATGGCCGGTTAAGTTTGAAAGAATTTTGAAACGATGTATTCTCTTTTTCTCGACGACTGGAAGATTATTCCATTATTGTGGGCGATGAAGCTAACTTGTTGCAACAGATTTTTCTGAGGTAGATTTGTTTATTTAGAAGTAATAAATACGTTTGTATGGGAAACTAACAGATATGATGATCTTGTAAGAAACACTATCAGTGTTAGTGTTAATTTTCAAATTCCGAAATTCTAGATCTCCGCCATAATTGGTACGTTTTTAATTTTCACATTCATCTTTTTAAATTTCAGAAACTAACACATACACACCACAAAAATAATAATAAGAAGTTCTTTATTCATTTGTGTCTCTACAGACAAACAAATCATATCTATAGACAATCAAATAAAAAAGAAACAGGCTCTCAAAGTCAACAGCCTAGAAAAATGTGGTGCGCTGAAAAATAATTCAGATGCTGGGGATATTGCGTACTTTTTTAAAATTCAATGAGGCAAAGGTTAAAAAACATTTGTGTCCAGATTAATTTATGATTACATTTTTCAGCCAGAGGCATATCTATAATTTCTGCTGTAGTTTTCTCAACTTTCGACAAATTTTAAAAAGTGACGTATTACTTAAAAGTTAAATAAATGAGCTGTTTAACCTGCAGCACCCCTCAGTCCAGATCATCTTGACACAAAAACGGTGTACGGAAAAAATTTTTTATTTTTTGAACGGAGTCACTCCCGACAGCCATTTTTTACTGCTGAATACATAGTCCATATATACACGATATTTTGCCGGTTAAAGTATCGTATGTGCGATTACAAATGGCTTCTGAACAGTTTTAATTTTGTATACGCCGTTTGGACCAAGCCGACCTTTTGCGAAAGGGGAAGTAGGTTGTTGGGAAAGATCTTTATCGAGTAGATCTGTTTATTTTGTTTGTTTAAATGAAAGAACTACGTTTGAATTGGAAACTAACAGTTGTGTCGATATTGTAAACACAGTATCGATACGTTGTTGTGGTTTCCATGGTTTTCTATCGAAGCGACTAGGCCTAGCGGTCGAGTCCAAATTTTTTCCGAGATTTTCATAAATTTTCAACTTCATCTTTTTGAATCTCAAAAACTAACAAACACACAACAACGACAATAACACCCACATGTTCGTTATGCTATTGTGTGTCTACACGCCAGAAAATCATATTTATTGACAAACAAACATAAAAATTATAAATTTTCTAAGACGACTACCATAGCGAGAAATTAAGAAAATTAATTAGGTCAAATTTTTTCAAAATATGACTGGCGTGCTGAAGGTTAAATAACTAAATATGGTATATTTATATGATTTTGTAGATATTATAATTATTACAATGTGACTGGGGGGAAAAGTCTTTAAAAAATAATATAACAATGTCTACTTACAGCCAAATCCTGGTGTTCTAAGGCATTTGATTATTCTTATGTAGTAGTGTATCAAATTATAAGTAGAACATGCACATATACTGATATTTGTACATGTTTTCATTGTCTAGCTACTTTCACGTCTCTGAACTAAAAATAACTTTCCGAAAAAAATATACAAATATATTACAATAACATATATTTTAAAATATGCAGGCATTATTATGTCTTGGAAAGGTCATTTCCCGTGGCATTTCAAAAGTTGAATTGATTGTATTTTGAGGCGATTAATCTGTTTTTAGATTAATTTTCTAACTACCAAACTTGCCACTGGTATAAGTTTCAGACCATAAGTAATAAATCTATAAGCAGCTTCCAGCGGTGTGTGTTAGCGAATGAGTTTACTCTACATTGCTTCAGATTTCGGCACTTTGTTGTGATAATTGTTCCAGAAAGATAAAAATGCTTTCTTTGTGATTAATTTCAGACCCTGTCACAGTATTTCCCACATTACTTCAAGTCCGTGGAGATCTTTGAAAATTTCTTAACATTTGTTAAGAATGATGATGATGTTATTAGTAAGTAACTTTGCACATTTCTTAAATGGTGTAAGCTGTGATACACACTGTTGTACTTTTTATTTACATCTGAACTTTTTACAGGATGGTTTGGATTTACGAACACACTCCATTCCTGAGAAATGTTTTGGAAATAAATGAAAGTTAGAATGACCTGATCAAATTCTGCATAATTCTATTTATGAATCTAGACTAAAAATTTAACTTGTTCCTTTATTAGCTTCAAAGTTAAATTAAATATTTTATTTAATAACAGTTTCAGATGTTTCTAATTTCATCTATATTTTCAAAGCACCACTTTCTTGGCCAAATTCATATTTTATTTGATATAATTAACATTAGTGTTGAAGTTCACAAGCTGAAAATATGTATGTATAAATTCTTTCTATTATCGGAATGCTTTAGAGCTAAACTTACATAGTTCAATATATTGAATCCTGAGCTATAATTGATTAGCATGTTGGTTTTTATAGTAAAGAGAACACAGTTTTTTTTCCATTCAGAACTTTATGAATGTCTGACTAGCTTTGCTTGCTCACCTGCGTGAACAATAATTAAGGCATTTGGTTCAAAAGTGAACTCACCAGAATGCACAACGTTAGAGCATTTTTACTGCAAATTCTCCATGCCTATTCTGACGTTACAGACTCGGGAAGCGAGCGACTGGCGCAGCGAGCAGAAAATAGCCCGTTCACCTGGAAGTTCAATGAAAGAATGAGCCGATCAATTTTCACGTTGCTATAGCTTGCCATTTAAGGGCTTTAATTGTTAAATAATAAGGGATGTATAACATTGTAGAGAACTGAAAATAGTTGTTTTAATCTGAAAATTCCAGACAGAATAATCTGTGCATATTTTACGCTGCTAGAGCTTACTGTTGCTGAGTTTTTTAGCAAGACGGACAATGAATGTATTTTGTGTTTAATGTATTAGATTTATCTTGAAATTTAAGGAATGAAATTTAAGAAAAGCTGTTTGTCAACTAACAGCCAAATATTTAATTTTCATTTTTAGTGCCTTTTATTATTATTTTTTAATGTCATATTTTATCCCTTATAAAGCAACTTGTCAAATAATATAAACCAACCGTAATATATTAAAGACCAAGAGAATGCTCCAGGATAACCTTTGACGCTAATATCGCTAAATGCACATTGAACGAATGTCTAGTTTTATCAGTGTTTCAGGATTTTAATTGTTATATGTTAAGGGCAGTAACTCACTGTATTTTTATTTGTTAAAATCAGCCAGGCATTTACTAAAACAACTGGCTAAAAAATGTTGGATTTTAAAAGTTAATAACTGCCACATAATGAGAAATAATTGAAGGTAGAAATGTAGAGAATAATAAGAGGCAAAAAAAATGCATGTACAAGTTTGCGGATGGACAGTAGAATACAGGAACTCAAATATTTGAATGGATTGAGTCTAAGGGCAGGCAATATATATAAAAGAGTGTGAGAAAATATCCTCTTGGAACATACATCTTGGGGCTAAAGAAGAAAATGAGGGTTCAGAACATGACATTTATCTTCACATTATTCAATTACAGGTGACATGGCTCTTCAAATCATAACCAACACAGGCTCTCACTTGCACATGGACCACCCGGATGTTTACTCGTAAGTATTTTGACACTGCAGTAGAGTTCTCCTCACATATTGCGACCTCTTAGACAAATTCACGTATACAAACTTGCAACGAAATGATCTCTTATTCTATGGATTACATGCTGTTGTTAGCACTGCTGGAAGTGATACTATCATTTACATTATAAGGGTCATATACATAAACAAGTCAGAGAATTCAAATACTTGGTTAGCATGGCTTCTTGTAACTTTTCCCAATTATCATAGTTTTTGTTTTATTTATGTTTATTTTATTTATTTATGCTTAACTTATGTTTATATCTAATCCAAACGCTTAACTTATGATTATGTCTAATCCAAACGCTTAACTTATGGTGTATATTGTTGTCACAAGTTCCTGCAATTCTTGCTCACTTTTTGCCATCAAACTATCATCCGCATATCTAAGATTATTCATTGCCACACCTCCAATGACAAGCCCTGACATCCCCTCTATCTGTTTGCATATTTGTTCATGGTAGATATTAACCTTTAGTATACCCTTGTTCGTTCCCTTGGAACCAACTCGGCCTACAAGAATAGTGTACGGAAAATTTTTTTTTTTTTTAACGGAGTCACTCCTGACAGCCATTTTTTACTGCTGAATACGCCCTCCATATATACACGATATTTTGCCGGTTAAAGTATCGTATGTTCGATTACAAATGGCTTTTGAACAGTTTTAATTTTGTATACGCCGTTTGGAGCAAACCGACTTTTCGCGAAAGGGGAAGTAGGTTGTTGGGAACGATCTTTATCGAGTAGATCTGTTTATTTTGTTTGTTTAAATGAAAGAACTAAGTTTGAATTGGAAACTAACAGTTGTGTCGATATTGTAAACACAGTAAGTATCGATACGTTGTTGTGGTGTCCATGGTTTTCTATCGAAGCGACTAGGCCTAGTGGTCGAGTCCAAATTTTTTCCAAGATTTTCAACTTCATCTTTTTGAATCTCAAAAACTAATAAACACACAACAAAAACAATAACACCAACATGTTCGTTATGCCATTGTGTGTCTACACGCCAGAAAATCATATTTATTGACAAACAAACATAAAAATTAAAAATTTTCTAAGACGACTACCAAAGCGAGAAATTAAGAAAATTAATTAGGTCAAATTAAAAAAAAAAAACTGCTGGCGTGCTAAAGGTTAATTAATAGTATTTTTAGACCAATTCTTTGCTACCAGTGTCAGACATGGACTTTCTCTAAATCACTAAGAAAGAAAAATCATGATATGTGAAATAAGGTGGTTGGGGTCACAAGGCTGGATAGAGTACGAAACAAAAGAAATCTGAAAGTAGGTGGGTGAAACATCGTTCATGAATTACATGGAAAGCCAGAAAATAAACTGGTTTAGGCAGCTGACAAGAATGACAAATTACCAGCTGTGTATATCTACAACACCAGACAGAGTTACAGAGCAAGAGGGAGACCAAGAAAAAGATGGATAGAAGGTGAAATTGAGATGACTGCAGCCAGCGACTCATGGCTGGCTGCTAGCACAACCAAATAAGACCTATTCCACCTCCGTGTGGTGGCTCTTGAAACAGGCTACATAAGTGTAGTCTGTCTGGCCAAGAGAATAGGGATCACAGAGGGAACATGAAACTGGTCCCATAAATAGCGTGCTGAAATCGGATGTATCAAGCCAACAGGTGTAGATATCGCAGCCTCTCTGTAAACTATGACACCATGTCCTTTTTGAGATGAACACAGAAGAAGAAGAAATTTACTAGATGCATTTAATTGTATACGGCCATTTTCACATCTATGTATCTTAACATGACTAGAAGGAACAGGACAAGATGAAATAACTTGATCATCAATAGATTCGCTCATCACTCGCTTGACCGATTGTTAGTATTTAAGAAGTCACTTCTGCCGAAGATGGATGTGTTGGACCGAAAGGTGCAAATATAGCAGTCAAGCTGTAAACTAGCGACAGCACATTTCGTTCTCTGGACTACATCATGCTACTTTGCAAAGCCTTGTTCAGGGCTTGGTTGTTGGAGATTGAGAACAAGCACAGAAGTTGTTTCGAATGCCCACAACGAATAGGTTTACTCATCAGTGCGCCCTGTAAAGGACGTTAAGTGACGGGTTGCAGTAGCTTTCCTCACATCCCGAGCGTGCTGATGAAGGTGGACTGGGATCCTCCTTGTGGTTGCGCTATGCTTGGTTTCATCTGCGGGGATCACGTTGATCCCTCACCCTATTAGCCAAGCTGCAATGAAAACAGCCGTTTCCAAGAAGGGCTACTAGGAAGCTTAGGTGAGGATCTTCGCCATTATATTTTGCCTGACCCTGACTGACATGTCTGATCAGGATGTTGTGCCTGACCAGATGTCAGTCTTCCTCCCCAAACGCAAAAGAAGAAGAAAAAGAACAGTCATTTACTGATTTTTCAGCACACATTTTTGTCATGTAAACAATTGTTTCTTAAAATTGCACAGTGTGGTCTATACGTCACCATTTGCCTGTGTTCTTTCTAATGCCACCATTTTCATACGGGCAGCAGTATCTGCGATGGTCATCCTTTATTCTTTATATGAAATGGTGTTGATTGATAATTACATTCTAATTCTGTGCAATAAAATTTGCAAATGTTCTTTTTCTTCAGATCGCTTGTTCCTTTGTTGGTCAACCTGGCTAAATTTGGCTCTCCCAAGCAAGCAAAACATGCTCTCAGATGTATTAATACAATCTGTATTAACAAAGAGCAGGCTGTTACTAGCATATTTGAGGTAAATTATTGTTACTCCACTTGGCAAACTTCTTTATTTATATAGTCAAGGATTTCATTCTCAGATCGCCCTTTGGACTATATGAAGCCATGTTCATGAACGAGAACTGGCCGAGGTCAAGTTGGAACTCCTAATTTGTAGATTTGTGTCTTACAGCCTGGGGCCAGTGCCACAACTCTGCATGTCAAATAGTTTTTTTTTTTTTTAAATCCATAAATACTTAACAAATTTGCTAAAATTATCTATGACATGAAGTATTCATAACAAAAATACAGTAGGAAGTATTAACTTTTACAACCTTGGATTAAAAATTGACGCAATTTCCCCAGCCGCTGCATTATTTTTCAGCATGTCACATTTTTAACATTGGTCTTAGACTTTGATAGGCTGTAACATTTTTATTTGGTGGTCTATTGATATGATTTGTTTGTGAGTAGAGAAATAAATGAATAAAGAATTTACTGGTGTGGTGTTATTGTTTTTGTTGTGAGTGTGTTAGTTTTGGAGATACAAGAGGATGAAGATGATAGTGTTGAAAAACAGCACAAACATAAACTCGCCGTCTTCAGAGTCCCTTGGTTAAAATTTAAAAAATGAGCTGACAACGGATTACTGATGTTTACCACAATGGCATGAACGTAGTTATTGTATCTACATATATAGTATAGTATAACAAAGTAAATAGATGTACCTCAGAAAATCTGTTGCAAAACTCCAGTTCCCCATTCTCAATAATTGGTGAATCTTCAAATTCAAGTAAAAAACTGCCTACATGCACGCAAACCATCCACCCCTGCTGACCCCTTTTTGGGAGGACAGAATAGTTTGACTGTATCCTGCCATGCAAGTTATAGAAGAATGGTTGTGTGTGTCCAGACAACCTCATCATGTAAATCAAACTACTACAGAAAGCACATAAATACTTTAGCACATACTGCTTCCTACAGTGAGGCCAGTGGTGGTCCCATGCTGTTATTGAAATGATAAAGGTGTTATGGATGTAATTAGCTAAGTTTAATTGAATAATGGCGTGGTCGAGTGGGGACAGTTCTGTTATTTTGTTTCTGTTATGTGTGATTTTCTTGTATTCTTCAAGTGTTCTTGATATGCCTGACACTTCTTACTTATTCTGTTGCAGTCCATCCAAGGAGCTTTGAATCCAGACAATGCTAATTATCTGACAGCCATTGTATCCCTTGGACACATCGCACAGCTGTTTCCAAAGCTCTTTGCTCCTGAGATTAAGGCAATCGTGTCCAAAATTATTGTTAAAGATCTGTTAATGAAGGACAGGGTAAGTATAAATATGTTTAAAATTAAGGCTTGTCATATGGGGAGACAGAGCGAGAAAAATCCATGGAGACAAACATCGCCCTCAAAGCCGCCGCGGCGAAGTACAAACACACTCTCAAGCAAACAGCAAGAGAAAGCTGGAAAAATAAAACGGAAAGTCTAAACCTGGACAAAGACGGGAACAAGCTATGGAAGCTAGTCAGAGCCATGAACGACGAAACCCCGTCAAATAAACAAATTACTATCGAGCAGGGCGAGAACTTGATCACAGGTAAGAAAGCCGCAAACGCCTTTGTCGATCACTATGCCAGAGCAAACCACATCGAGGTCCCTGCAGATAAGCATACAGACATTAGCGAAGAGCTAAAGGGACACGAAAACATGAATACGGCACCTGAAGAGCACATGATGGCCAAACTAACAATGCGCGAAATGGAAGAGGCTATGAGAACACTAAAGAAAAGGAAATCTCCCTGAAAATACGGGATAACAAACGAAATGCTGATGGGGCTGGGCCAAACAGCGAAGAGGAAACTGCTATCGGTCCTGAACCAAAGCTGGAAAAGGGGAATTGTACCACAGGCATGGAAAGACGCAATACTGGTACCAGTACCAAAAACAGGAAAGGACAAAACAGATCCAAACGGATACAGGCCCATAAGCCTACTGAGCTGTGTCGGCAAGCTGATGGAACGGATGATAAACACCAGACTGATGTGGCATCTGGAAGAAAAACGAATACTAATTCCACAGCAAGCTGGCTTTAGACAGCACAGATCCACTGAGGACCAGGTCATCCTCATAGCCCAGGAGATAGAAGATGCCTACCAGGCACAGAAACACACAGTAGCTGTTTGGGTGGACCTGGAAAAGGCATTTGACAAAGTCTGGAAAGATGGACTTAGAGTCAAGCTAAGAAGAAGTGATGTCTGTGGGAAGATGTACAAGTGGATCAACCACTACCTCAAACAAAGAACGGCCAGAGTCCAAGTACAAGGGCAGATGAGCAAAAAGGTGACACTCGAGCAGGGAGTACCCCAAGGGGGAGTACTGTCACCCACACTCTTCTAGGTATATATAAACGATATTACAGAGAATATACCAAGAAGAGTCCATAGCTCAATGTTTGCAGACGATCTGGCTATGTGGACCTCTGAAAAGAATCTCACCATAGCAAGAAATCGGATGCAGACGGCCCTAACATCGCTGGAAGAGTGGGTGAACTCATGGCTGGTCAAAATAAACGAGGAGAAAACCACATGCACAATATTCTCGCTTTCATTAAAACCCCAAAGTACCAAATTAAGTCTAAATGGCAAATTCCTGCAGCCAAACGACAACCCAACCTATCTGGGAGTCACATTTGATCGGCACATGACATGGAAAAGTCAGATTGAGAGAAACCGAATGAAAGCCAGAGAAACAATGGCGATCATGAGGAAACTTGCTGGCACTAGCTGGGGAGCAGACGAAGGCATACTAAAGAAACTGTACACTGGAAGAGTGAGACCAGTTCTCGAGTATGGCATTGCGGCATGGACAACAGCAGCGAAGGCGAACTTCGATAAAGTTAACAAACTTCAAAACCAAGCCATGAGAATTATAACAGGTGGCATGAAGTCAACGCCAATTGTAGAACTTGAAAAGATTACAAAACTGCAATCCATGACCGATAGAAGAGACTGCAGAGCCCAGCTGCAGTCAGAGAAACTCCAAAGACCGACCGACCATCCAATGCACCAGAGACTAAACAATTTGGGAAATGGGAAACTAAAGCGGAGAAACTTTGCAGAAATAGCCAAAGCAAAGATGCACGAAGATCCCATAAACGCACTAACAACACCAAAACCCATCACTACTGTACGAAAACCTACCTGGAGGCAGGATATATTTCCAGAGGTGGTAGAAAATATACCAGGTATTGGAAACAAAAACTGCCAGACTGAAAAAGAAAGGAGAGATACTACCATAAGCTTCATAACGAAAAGCTACCCAAGCATGGACTGGACCCATGCATACACCGACGGCTCTGTAACAAACACATCACAGAACGGAGGGGCAGGAGCATTCCTGAACCTACCAAATGGCAGAAAAATAACACTGTCATTCGCTACTGGTAAGTACACAAGCAATTTCAGAGCGGAGGCAGAGGCACTGAGGGCGGCAGTGGAAGAATTGGTGAGACACAGTGAAAATGAGAGCCATATAGTCCTGCTTACAGATGCTCTCGAAGTAGTCACAGCGCTAAAAAGCCAGAAAAACACTGAGCTTAATGACTTAAGAGCAGCACTCTGCAAACTGTGCCAGCAGTCCGCACCAAAAAGGGTAGTGGTACAGTGGGTACCATCACACTGCAACATCCAAGGCAACGAGGAGGCAGACAGACTGGCAAAAGAAGGTGCAAGACTACCACAAACAGATACCAGTATGACGTACGAAGAGTCAAAACGGCTTATCAAAGCCAGATACATGACCAAATGGGAAACCGAACATACTGGTTACACCAAAAACGATGCCTATTACCAGTTGAGCCGAAGAGAGCAGGTCGTTGTCTTCAGACTTCGCACTGGCCACAACAGACTGAGGTACCACCTATTCAAGAAATTGAAGATAGGGTGTACCGACGAATGCCCGTGCGGTACTGGTAAAATGACCTCTGAACATCTGCTGCAGAACTGCCCGACATACGAGGATCAGAGAGAGCAGATGTGGCCATTACCAGTGGAACTGCAAGACAAGCTCTATGGCAGTGGCGACAGCCTCAGGATGACCGCCGCTTTTTTCGAAAAAATAATGGTTACTGTCTGACTGCGTACGCAGAAGAAGAAGAAGAAGATATGGGGAGACAGAAATAAATTATATTTTATTGTTTTGCAGCACCTGTTTGGTTTCTTCTTCTTTCGTTCGCTTGAAAATATTGTTAATATCTGCAATGTTGTCTCTTGTATAAACTTCAGTCTTTTGTAGTTCACATACAGGTCCATAAAGTTTCTCTTCCAGTGTTGTTTCTATAGGCCAGGGAATTTTCTCTGTATATCATATTTGGGGCAGTTCTGTAGTATGTGCTCTGCGGTCTGGGTGCCTGTCCGCATATACATGAAGTTGAGTGCCAATCTTAATTTTTGTGTACATGTGGCTGTGGAGTCGGTTGTGTTCTAAGGGGCAACACAACCGTTTATTCTTGTCTGTTCATCTTATGATAATCTTCTGGTGTTACCGTTGATGGCTTTCTGATTGATTTTTATCATCCTTATCTTCTGTTGGTATTTAACTGGAACATCTGGTTGCTCGTCTGCAGCACCCTCCTTTGCCAGGCGATCTGCTGTCTCGTTTCCTGGTACTCCACAATGAGAAGGTATCCACTGCATCACAATCTTGCGCTGGCTGCTCAGTTCCAATAGTAGAGCCTGTAGAACTGGCAGTTTCCCGGACTTCAGTGCTTGTAGTGCTGATTGTGTATCTGTCAGAAATACTACAGGTTGTGAACTGACATTGGTGTTCAACAGTTTCTCAGTTGCCACCTTGATTGCCTGAATTTCTGTTTGGTTCAAGTTTAATGTCTTTTTGATAAGTCTGTTTCATAAGTCTGTTGATGAATGTTTCATTATTTACACTAACTGATAGAGCCTGACTGCATTACAGTGGACAACTCTGAAATGGGACTAAAAACAAAACTAAGAATAGGCACCTGGAACGTCAGGAGCCTTTACAAGGGCAAGTTGTTCATGATCGGAAGAGAAATGAAGAGAACCAAGAAAGAGATTCTTGGAGTCTATGAGCATAGATGGGCCGGTCAAGGGCACTGTACCAGCTCCTGAGGAGAAACATTAAATACTCTGGGACGGACAAGGGTGGAAAAAGCAGGGTCGGCCTTATTCTGTCAAAGAAGACAGCACCTTCACTACTCGGTTACAATCCAGTCAACGACCGCATAATTGTAATCAGACTAAAGAAAAAGACTAGAAATTTAACAATAATTCAAGTGTATGCACCAACATCAGCAGCAGACGATTGTGAAATGGATGATTTCTATAACACCTTGCAAGAAGCGATGAAAAAGTTGAAAAACGAGACATCTTGGTCATCATTGACAATTTCAATGCGAATATCGGAGAGAAAAGAGCCGAAGAGGAGAGAAGTGTTCGAGGACCTTTTGGTTTGGGACACAGAAGTGAGCGAGGAGAAAAATTGGTTGAATTCTGCACGGAAAACAACCTGTCCATTGCCAACACCTTCTTCAAACAACATCCACGAAGACTGTACACGTGGACCTCCCCTGATGGCAACAGCAGAAACCAAATAGATTACATCCTAGTGCAACAAAGATGGAGATCAAATGTGCTGGCGACAAAAACAAAGATGGAGATCAAATGTGCTGGCGACAAAAATGCTGCCAGGAGCAGACTGCGATACGGACCATGAATTACTGTTTGCAGTTTTCCAAACAAGACTACGTAGGGTCAACAAAGGTTGCCAGCCAATACGCTTCGATGTATCAGCAATACCTACTGAATACAACATCAAAGTAGAAAACAAATTTGAGGCGTTGCTTGCTGTACAGGAAAAGATGTCATCTGAGGAGTTGACATCGTACGCACGAGATATTTTGATCTCGACAGCAAAAGAAAGGATTCCAAAGATATTGCACAAGACACAGAGCTATATAACAGAGGAAACACAGAAACTCATTGCAGAAAGGCAACAATTAAAACAAATGGGAAGTAAGGGGACCAACACAGCATATAAAAACTGCGCAAGAAAAGTTAGAAGAGAAATAAGAAAAGATAAAAGAAGATACATAGTAGACACATGTAAGGATATAGAAAACCTACAACAACAAGGCAAAGAAAGAGATGCATTCAAAGCAATAAGAACACTGACAAGGGAATTCCGTCCGGTTCCACATGTCATAAATGACAAAGAGGATGACACATTAACAGAATCCAAAGACATACTGAATAGATGGAGAGAGTACTTCAGAACCATGTATGGAGATAGCACAAAGCGCTCAGTTACAATCCTACCAAAGGATGAGAAAGAACCTGAACCAACATTGGAAGAAGTACGCTCTGCAATTAAAAGCCTGAAAAAGGGAAAGTCCCCAGGATGCGATGATATTCCAGCAGAGCTAATACAAGCAGGAGGGGAGGCATGTGCTCGAGTCTATCACAAGCTGTGTAAACAGATATGGCAGAGTGGCCAGAAGCATGGAAGAAATCAATTTATATTCCCCTCCCCCAAAAGGGCAACCTGAAGCTGTGCACGAACTATCGCGCTGGTCAGCCACGCTAGCAAGATACTCTTGCGAATTCTATTAAGAAGGATAGAGAAAAGGTTTGAATCTGAATTTCAGAAAGACAGAGGGACCCGGGACCACATATTCAATTTAAGGAACATCTATGAAAAATGTAGAGAGTTTAATGTAGACCTGTACACATATTTCATTGATTACACTAAGGCCTTCAACATGGTAAAACATTAAAATCTGTGGAGAATCATGAAGTAAATGGGGTTTCCTTTACATATAGTCCATCTCATTGAAACATTATACCAAGATCAACAAGCCGCTGTCCGAGTATCTGGGCAAACATCAGATTGGTTTGCAGTACAAAAGGGAGGCCGACAGGGATGTATCCTCTCACCTTATCTGTACAACATATATGCGGAATGTATAATGAGAAATGTTCGAGAAGATGATAACATTGAAAGTTTCGACCCATTTACGATTGGAGAGTACGAGATTCCAGATGACACAGTGATACTATCAAGAAGTGCAAAAGGGCTAGAGCAGCTACTTTCAGCCGTTAATGGACATAGTAAAGATCAAAATCTGTTCATAAACATAAATAAAACAAAGATAATGACCACCGATAAAACACAATGTCAGCATAAATTTACAGTGGGTGGTGAGGAAATAGATCAGGTCACACATTTGAATAGCTGGGCTCCAGAATTGACAAAAATGGTGTCTGCTCGAAAGAAATCAGAAGAAGACTAGCTATGGCAATGCAGAGACTGAACAGCCTGAAGAAATTATGGCAGGGCACCAACAAAACGATAAAGGTAAAAGTCTTGAGAGCCTGTGTTTTTCCTGTGAAGCATGGACAATTACCAAAACTTCTAGACAAAGAATCAAATCCTTCGAGTCAACATGTTACAGAAAGATCCTCAGAAAACCCTGGACAGAGAAAAGAACAAATGTAGACATTCGGCAAGAGTTGAGCATAGAGGAGAACTGGTTTATCAATTCCATTTTGGCTAGAAAATGCAAATACTTCGGTCACATCAAGAGACACAACGGTCTTGAGAGAACGGTGATGGAAGGTATGGTGCCAGGCAAAAGAGGAAGGGGTAGACCAAGAAGACGATGGCACCAAGATATCCAGTAATGCCTGAGTATGACAGTGGCGGAAGCTGGTGTTTTGGCAAGGGAATGAGTTTCTTTCAGATAGACTGGTGGAAGCTGGTGTTTTGGCAAGGGAATGAGTTTCTTTCAGATAGACTGTGATGGGAGCGACGTTTTACAAAGGACATGCTACATGATGACTGATACAGCAGTTAAGATGATTTGTAAAGCTGAATTTTTTTTTAGCAAAAACAATGTTTTTGTTGTTGGTTTTGTTATTTCAGAGTATGCACTTTTTCTTTCCCTCCCTATCTGTTGTGAATATGTATATGAAGGGAGAAATCAAAAAGTAGCCTTTATTCGAGGGACATTCATTAAATAACGACAATTTTATTATAAAGTGCGTGGAGAGTATGTACAACGGAAAATCTGATTTCAGGACACTAAATGGTTCTTTAGCAATACTCCAGATAGGGATTGTGATGATTGAGCAGCATGCGCAATATAGCGTACAACATGGCCACTCCACTGTTGACTTGCACCGTGGAAAAGGGTGTAAAATTGGTTAATTGTCACACCAAAAGATGTTTTTTTAGAGTGCTTCCACAAGCTAGTGGACAGATGGGCAAAATGTGTTTCCAGGCACGGGAACTGTTAAAATTTATGGTTCGCACTCTTGGAAAAATTTTAATAAAATCTTAATAATAAAATTGCTGTTACTTTATGACTGTCCCTCATATTTTGTTATTATAAAATTAATGTGTGTGTGTATATATATATATATAGAGAGAGAGAGAGAGAAAAAGCGATAGATCCTTTCACAGCATGATAGTCCAGGCTACTAACTTAATTACAGTGTGGGCCATGTTACCAGGCTGTTCATGGGTGCTATACTGTCAAAGAGTTCAGAAATTCATACCAAGAAAGAGACTTGATCACTCCACCTCACAAAAATCTTAGACCTACTACGTAGTGGTCCGTTGGGGTCGTTGTGTATGACCAGGACAAGAATAGCACCACTGCCCCACAAACAGCTTGTCGTAATGGGCGATTAAATGTGTGACATGGCATAACACCGGCCATGGTTAGATTGTTTTTTAAGAGCAGCATAGATGGCGCTTAACCATTTGCAGTCCTAATTTGCTCTAGTGTTTGAGTCTATTAAGATGGACTCACTCATTGGTTAACCACCCACCAAGGCACTTGTTCAAATGCAGCGGAGTAATAAGCTGCTCTAGCCTAGCCTACTAAGCAGGAAATCCTTCTCTCGACTACATCCAGCTCATACCAGAACTGGAGCCTGCACAGGGGCATCTGTCGTCAGGGGCATCGACTAAGAATACTTCCTAGCATTATTTGCTGTCAATCCACCACTATCTTTTATATAAAATACAAATTATTTGTGCATGTCTCTTTCATTGTTGTACAATATTTGTATTAATGCAGACTCAAGGAGTGGCAACAGAAGAGTCTTGGTGTCCAGATCACCAAGTGTCTGAAGAAACACAGGCAAAGGTTAGTTAAATAGATGTCACAGTAACTGCTTATGCCTCTACTAAACTATCAGTTTTATTGGCTTTTGTTAGGACACCAATAGGTGTCTAGGCCCATGAAAACTATTAATTTCTTCTTCTTCTTCGTACGCAGTCAGACAGTAACCATTATTTTTTCGAAAAAAGCGGCGGTCATATTGAGGCTGTCGACACTGCCATAGAGCTTGTCTTGCAGTTCCACTGGTGATGGCCACATCTGCTCTCTCTGATCCTCGTATGTCGGGCAGTTCTGCAGCAGATGTTCAGTGGTCATTTTACCAGTACCGCACGGGCATTCGTCGGTACCACCTATCTTCAATTTGTTGAATAGGTGGTATCAGTCTATTGTGGCCAGTGCGAAGTCTGAAGACAACGACCTGCTCTCTTCTGTTCAACTGGTAATAGGCATCGTTTTTGGTGTAACCAGTATGTTCGGTTTCCCATTTGGTCATGTATCTGGCTTTGATAAGCCGTTTTGACTCTTCGTACGTCATACTAGTATCTGTTTGTGGTAGTCTTGCACCTTCTTTTGCCAGTCTGTCTGCCTCCTCGTTGCCTTGGATGTTGCAGTGTGATGGGACCCACTGTACCACTACCCTTTTTGGTGCGGACTGCTGGCACAGTTTGCAGAGTGCTGCTCTTAACACTTAGTATACGCAGCCAAAAACCACGATTTTACACGCCTATTTTTCTACAAAAATGTTCACACCTAACTGCTGTGACAAAATTATTCATATATCTGTTATCTTTTATTGTGTGATCATGTTTTATATATCAAAATGTTCAGGAATGATTGCTCTTTTTAGAAACAGTGCAAAAAGATGTCTGTACAGTGAAGTTGCATGCAAAAAATTATGTAATGTGTAAACAAAAATTAAAAACAATAAATAATTTGTCAACATTTTTTCACTTACCATTTCATTCAAATGAATCCTTCACAATGTTGACACACAAAAATTCTTTCTTTTGATAATATATCCATATTTACCCAATATTGGGAAGTTTCATCACTCTTGGATCAGAAATAACATTATTATGACCATTCAGCAGTGTTTGGTAAATTGAAAAATAAAATGGCACAAATTCTCTAAGAAAAAAAAAATTATCTATGTACAGCTGATTTTAATTTACATTTATTTCAAATGATGCTGTTCCAAACAGTGATTTGGATGAAGAAATGGCTGGTCTGGGCATCCTTGACAAAAAAATGTTGTCCTAACTCTAGCATTTGGAGTACTGCAAACAATACATTGACGACACAGTGTAGACTTTTTGATAATGTGTCTTTTTCCACTGTGTCTGTTTGCATGGCTGCTGATGTAAGGTTCCACCTGCAAGCTGGGCGTCTCTGTAGCTGCAAAAAGGCGAAGCTCAGAAACTAATTGCTTTTTAAATTGTAGATAGGGCTGCTTTTTTGTGTTTGCAGGCCTCGTCAGGGCATGCAAAATAAATGAATTCAGCTGAGCTACTACAAAAATCCAAAAGAAAATTTTCTTCCACCATTTCCTTGTTCTTCTAGTGAAGGTACCATATGTTGCGACACACTGATCAACCTTATCACACCCATTCATGCGGTAGTTGTAGTCATCAATCATTGATGGTTTATCCTTCACTACACCAGAACGACTTGTTAAACGTTTGGTGGTCACCGAGGCTTCACTAGAGACAAGCAAGCATTGTTTTTTAGCCTTATTGTCTCTGAACATCACGCAGAGGAATGTTCTTTCTATATGGAGAAACCATTTCATTTGTAAAAAGGACAATTTTGTTGTCTTGAAAGCTTGTGGAAAATCTCTGCGGTTTATGTTGACCGTACCAGTGTAGTAATGGCCATTACTGGTAAGGTACTGCAGCAGCGGATAGCTGGTGTAGTAACGGTCAGCATAAATGTGATGGCCTTTCCCACAAGGTTCTAAAAGCTTGTCAAATATTTTGACGGCTTGTTGACTGCTTGGATCTAGGTCTGGATTGTAAGATGTATTGCTGCCAAAATATATCAATATGTTGACAACATAAGCAGTGTTGCTGTCGCAGAGGCCAAAGGTTTTGACGTGGTATTTTTTTGGCTTTGATGCATTGAACATCTTATGGGCCCACCTTCCCTTCCATCCAATGACCATTTCATCCACAGAAAGTTCCTTGAATGGGTAATAGGATTTTTGAAATTTAAGTAGCAAGCTCTGCACAAATGGCTCAATTTTGGCTTTGCCCTGCGAATCAGGATTGCTTACATGAAACATTGTATGGTACAAAGCTTGGAACCTGTCCCTCGTGAATACCTTCCTGAACCAAGGTGTTTCTGTAGTCTCATCATGTGCCCAGTAGTCACTAATTTTAGGCTTCTTTAAATAGCCGATAACAGTAATGACAACAAAGAATTTATGTAGCTCAGGCACAGTCACTGGTGACCATGTTAGAAAAACTGACCGTACTGCAGTTGTTTCTTTCATTGCCAGGCACCGTTGGGCCGCATAATCATTTACTGACCTGACAAGGTCTTCCATAATGGCATCAGTAAATAAAGCTTTAAAGCAAAATAAGGGTGATGCATTCTCTGGAATAATGTCAGGATTGACACCAGGGATTCTTGGCTGAGGTGGAATAAACCGAAAGGTATTGTCTGTGCTGCCCTCAAATACCTCCCTCCATTGCCCTTCATCACTAACCTGAGCGTCTGCCCTAGTAGTTGCCATTGGGACAGGAGACACTGTAGATGGATCTACTGTACTGCTGGTACTAGTACTAGGCCTAGGACCAGGATTCCTATCAAGTACAGATCTTGACCTTGCTCCTCGTCCTCTCTTAGGCATAGGACCTTTACCCTTTCCTCTACTATGGATGAGAGACTCCTCCTCTTGCTCACTCGAACTATCCCTGGTGGCACTGTACAATGATGTATTTCTAACATCCCCTTCTTCTGAATGAGAACTTTCACTGTCAGTGTCAGAAGTCATGTCATCTGTATCTTCTTCAGCCCAGATTTGAATCATCTTAGTGGCCTGAACAGCAGAAAATCGTGCGCCACGAGAATTGGTAGAGGAAGCCATTTCTTCAAATGAAAAAAAAAGTTGAAAAAAATCGCTACTTTCGTTAGATTATTGAACAAAATGTGCCAAATTAATTCTCAAAAGCTTACCAAACCACGCCGTAAGATGCTTAAAAGGACAGGAACAGGAAATGACGTTGCAGTAGTTTAAAATGTTGGATAGGAAATAAAAATATTTAAAACTTGGCGTTGGTACATTTCGAGCGACAACGCCCATTTCATGGAAACAAAATATCACTGACGCACTTTCCGATAACAATTTATTATGAATATTTCCTTCCGAATTAGAACTGTCCATGCTAAATATTTCTTTATCTACATGTCTGTCTATTTCAAGTCATGGTTGAATTATCTGTGAGACACGTACTGCCGAAAATCGTGTCCCACGAGAATGGGGAGGGAGGACGCCATTTCTTCAAGTAAAAAAAGTAGACAAAATAACTTTGTTTACATTTTTATTTTTTAATTTAGTAGTACATAATTGATAATAATGTTAACTCACGCTCTAGAAATGGAATCTGAAATGGCGTTGTTGTGGGTTTATACTTGCTGGATTTGGATTAAACCCATATTAAATACATTTAATACGTTGCAAAGAGTGCGAGCCACGCTATTTGGCTTAATGTAATTCCGTGGCTGCCTAATCGACACGTCATTTGGCGGGTCGGAATTTAAGGGTTAAGTCATTAAGCTCAGTGTTTTTCTGGCTTTTTAGCGCTGTGACTACGGCGAGAGCATCTGAAAGCAGGACTATATGGCTTTCATTTTCTTTATGCGTCACCATTTCTTCCACTGCCGCCCTCAGTGCCTCTGCCTCCGCTCTGAAATTGCTTGTATACTTACCACTAGCGAATGACAGTGTTATTTTTCTGCCATTTGGTAGGTTCTGGAATGCTCCTGCCCCTCCGTTCTGTGTAGTGTTTGTTACAGAACCGTCGGTGTATGCATGGGTCCAGTCCATGCTTGGGTAGTTTTTCGATGTAAAGCTTAGGGTAGTATCTCTCTTTTCTTTTTCAGTCTGGCAGTTTTTGTTTCCAATACCTGGTATATTTTCTACCACCTCTGGAAATATATCCTGCCTCCAGGTAGGTTTTCGTACAGTAGTGATGGGTTTTGGTGTTAGTGCGTTTATGGGATCTTCGTGCATCTTTGCTTTGGCTATTTCTGCAAAGTTTCTCCGCTTTAAACTTAATTTAATTTTGGTTATTTTTCTTTCGAGAATGACTTTGTACTAAATCTAGGCTCGTCTACATTGTGAATTTATTCAATGTTTTTTCCAGGAAGACTTGTACCAGATCTAGACTCATCTATAATATTCATTTATTAACCTTAAGCACGCCCTTGTCCGATCCCTTCTAACCAGCTCGGCCTGCAAAAACGGTGTGCTGAAAAAATTTTTTATTTTTTGAACGGAGTCACTCCTGACAGCCATTTTTTACTGCTGACTACGCCCTCCATATATACACGATATTTTGCCGGTTAAAGTATCGTGTGTTCGATTACAAATGGCTTTTGAACAGTTTTAATTTTGTATACGCCGTTTGGAGCAAGCCGACATTTTGCGAAAGGGGAAGTAGGTTGTTGAGAAAGATTTTTATCGCGTAGATCTGTTTATATTGTTTGTTTAAATGAAAGAACTACGTTTGAATTGGAAACTAACAGTTGTGGCGATATTGTAAACACAGTATCGATACGTTGTTGTGGTTTCTATGGTTTTCTATCGAAGCGACTAGGCCTAGTGGTCGAGTCCAAATTTTTCCCGAGATTTTCATAAATTTTCAACTTCATCTTTTTAAATCTCAAAAACTAACAAACATACAACAAAAACAATAACACCCACATGTTCGTTATGCTATTGTGTATCTACACACCAGAAAATCATATTTATTGACAAACAAACATAAAAGTTACAAATTTTGAAAGACGACTACCACAGCGACTAATTAAGAAAATTAATTAGGTCAAATTTTTTTCAAAAATTATGTGGAGTGCGTAAGGTTAAGTGTTTTTCCTGGATGACAGTTCATACCAGATCTACTCGTCTTTACTTTAAATTTAGTTAGTGTTTTTCCTGGACATATGTTTATGACAAATCTAAAATCATCTATATTTATGAATAAATGCACGTTTTTCCAAAATAACTAAATGTACCAAATCTAGACAAACATAAATTTATATTCCCGTTCAGGTGCAAGCCATGAAGCTGCTGGTGCGATGGTTGCTGGGTCTAAGGTCTAACACAAGCAACTCCGGAACGTCAACCCTCAGGCTTCTCTACACTGTCATCATCCATGACGGAGATCTCATGGAGAATGGACTTACAAAGTAAGATGTTATAGAAGCACACTTTCTTCATTTTTGTCTGTTTGAACCCCTTTCCGACTCATAGCATTGCATTTTTCAGTGGATTAACTGACTCTGCTTCCATTATATCCTGCGGCAATGCATTCCAAGAATTCACCCTCAGACTAAAAAATGTCCATACATCTAATCTGGACCTGTCTTAGACAATTTGTTCTTGTAGCCTGTCGTACTTTGAAAAACTTGTTATAGTCTAATTTATCCTTCCGATTTATTAATTTATACACCTGTATTATGTCACCTTGAATTCTTCTTTGTTCGAGATGTTGAAGACCAGTCTTTTTAGTCTTTCCTCATAACTATAATTCTGAATCTCGAGGACATGCACAGAAAATCTCTGTATGGCATATGTGTTTTTCCAAATGGAAATCAAATAAAAACCTACCTTGTGCAGTGTATGGGGACTGCAGCCGCAGTATCCATTATTCCTTGGCCCATATTACTCCAGGTGGCCATCAGGGGCAATAAATGCAATGATGATAACTTTTTAAAGTCATTGTTTGCTAAAATTGTTGATGAATATGTTTTTATTTTGAGGTTTTTTTAATAGACTTCTATTAACATACGTAATGCATAGAGTGTTTGCCTTTCACTATAATCCAACTAAATGAATCCCGTGATAGGGAAGGCAACGCAGCGAGAAAAGATTTGTGTCTCCCATCTAATAAATTGCTGAGACCTTTTCGTTGATGTCAGTGTCTGCTAAGGGGCCACCTACTTTCTGTAATTCTCCATCCTGTTTTTTTAGACCGACCTATCTGTCGTCTTCGTCCAGGGATTGATAGAGTAAAATTTCTCCTCATACTCATTTAGTTAAGATATTCTTAATTAATTCGTCTTTCTTTCATTGGTGGAATTAACAGCAAACCAACAAAAATGACAATTTTGAGGACCTGTATTTTTCCTGTGGCAGCATACGACTGCAAAACAATGACAATTAACAAGACCTCAAATAAGAGAATCAAGTCTTTTGAGTCAAAATGTTATAGAAAGGTCCTCAGAATACCATGGACTGAAATAAATTCCATCATGACAAAATAATTGAAATACTTTGGCCACAGCAAAAGACACATTGAGAGACCAGTAATGGAAGGTATGGTGCCGGGCAAGATAACAGAGTAAGAGGTTGATGTCAACGAATGATTGGAGTAGACTGGATATTTGGCAAGAGATTTAGTTTCTTTCAGACAGACTGTGATGTGAGCGATGCTCTGTAAAGGATATGGTGATGGTGGAATTTTGATTCTTGCTTTTTTCAAGGTTGTACGAGCAAATAATAAGTATGTTCTGTAACTGTAGTAACTTCATTTTGTTATGCTATATGAACAAAAATCCAAGTATGTTCACTTAGTACATAGGAAAGTAAATTCTTTGTGGAAAGCTTTTAAAGTGTATTCTGTTCTTTTTCTGCTTTAGTAAACCAGAGCTAGCTAGACTGCGGCTGCAAGCAGGCTGCTGCATGCTCAAGCTAGCTGAAGAACCTTGCTATGCAGATATCATTGTCAAGGAGCAGTTTCAGGCTCTGGCCCTTATACTGAATGTAAGTTGACATGTTGTTGGCAATAACTTAACGTCTTTATACTGGTTTAGAAGACCCTGCAGAGTCTGTATACAACCAGTTTCATTTACATCACCTTCTCTAAAAGCTACGCGCATCCAATTTATTCTTAAATGCATTAACTGCACCTGTCTCCACTACCTACCCTGGCAATGCATTCCAAGCATTCACCACTCTCTGACTAAAAAAATGCCAGTCTTAGTTGGGCTTGGAAACCTCAATGCTCTCTGGGAGGGCTCTGTGTGTGACTGATTTTAAAAAAAAATTATTTTTTTTTGCGTTGGCTTTATCTATTCCTCAAGGTGGTGTGTGTTGCACTATGTTTTTATTTTGTGCCTGTTGGCCCAGTGCACCTGACTTCAGCATGCATTTTATGTAAGGGTCTGCTTCCTCCTGCATTTTCTAAGGGTTTCCTTCCCCAGGGTAGCGGCCGGTGCTGGTGAGCAAACCCAGCACCTTCAGGTTGCAAGCCGGGTCACTTAACCACTAGCCCACGCTGTCCCCTGTGCACCCATGCATCCTGGATGAGAAAATAGATATCTAAGAGGGAAGGCAAATTCGATCCCTAGAATGTTGTGCTGAAACCACATGTCAGGCCAAAACGAACATACATTGTAGCATCACGTTATACTACAACACAATGTCCTTTTCAGGACAAACGCAGAATAAGAAGACTAGAACCTCTGCCACTGCCAAATAACAAACTTTGACAATCTGGAATTTTTTTTTTACCAATCTTTTAACACACTCCACACTGGCTTCACAAATCAAAATATAAGTTACTTCCCTTACTATATAACATGCAAGGTGTGCTAGAAAAGTGACCGCCGTAATTTTTCCAGCAAAAACAAAAGAAACGTGTGCTGTCCTTTGGCAGGGAGGTATAGGGGACCGCCATGTGCGTGCGTGAAATTTTCCCCATCAGTCACTGGCAGTCAGTCTTTGAATGTAGTGAACACCATTTTGGTTTTCATTCACCACGAAATAACAGTCATGTTGACCATTTTCTCTGAATCATGTGGGGTTGTGCAAAATGAGTACACATCACAAGGTCAAAACATTATCAAAGGGTATTACCTGGAGGTCACCTGTTGCTTTAGTGATACTGTTTGACGCAAACGACCGGACCTGTGGACAACAGGAACTTTGCAGTCTCATCATGACAATGCACCCGCCCATTCTTCGCATCTGATTCAAACTTTCTTGGACAAACACAACATTCATGGCTCTTTACGATTTTTTGCTATTCCCCAAGCTGAAAATTCAACTGAAAGGGACCAGATTTGAGTCACAAGTAGACATTATGCATAATGTGATGACCCAACTGTACTCCTGTCTTAAAGAGGCCTTCCTAAAATGCTTCCAACAATGGTGGGACTACTGGGAGAAGTGTGGAGTCCTAAGGAGAGTACTTTGTAGGGAATTAAGATTTTAAACCTCCAGGTGAGTAATTGTATTTTTCCAGCCCAAAGATCATACTTTTTGAACACACCTCATAAATTGATATCCTGAAACATAGACAATATTAAGCAAATTAGTTCAATGTGCAGTTAGTGATATTGGTGTCAAGGTGTCTCCTGGAAGAGCATTAGGAGCGTTCTTTTGGCCTTTAAGAGTTAATGCCACTTCATTAGAAGTCTCTATAACTTGTATCATTGCACACCCACCATTTGATGATTCATCCAAGTGAAGCATAAGGCTGCCACTATAGGAAGACTAAATCCAAATCTTTGTAGTGGCAGTTTCAATAGCCGTTATATTACATGACTAAGAAGCTAGTCCTACACATAACCTCTTATTCACATTTAGTGACATGATTGGAAAATTGAAAGTTACAGTGGAACTTTTCTTTTCAACCTCGGGTTAACCCCCACCATTTACTCAGACCTAAAGGTTGTCAACTGCGGAGTTGGCTTCTAGGATTGAGAGAAATATTAAGAAACACCTACAATTGTCTTTCCGATGATTAAAAGATAATGAAGCTGGGCACACTGACAAAAACAGCAAACTAACGTTACAACCAAATGGTCTCTGTCAGGGACTAAGAATGACACAAGTGAGAATATTCACTAAACTAAACGCACACACACACACTCACACTCGCACTCTCTCACACTCACACACACACACACACACGGGGAGGAAGGGAATAAGACTAACGTCTGTACAGGCAAAACATACTGGCCAAGACCCTCACCTCGGCTTCCTCGTAGCCCTGCCTGGAAATTGGCTGTTTTTATGGCAACCTGGCTAACGGGGTGAGTGATCAATGTGATCCCCATAGTAGTGAGTGACACACAGATGAAGCCAAGTATAGCACAACCGCCTGGAGGACCCCGTCCTTCATCAGCACGCCCGGGATGTGAGGAAAGCTATGACAACCCGCCACTTAATGTCCTTTTTAGAGCCCACAAAAGAGTAATCCTACTCACTGTGGGCATTCAAAACAACAGCATTTGGGAACAACGTAAATGGATGTTTGTATGAACCCCTTTCATATTGCCTAATTGTACAAATCTTTCCTGTAGGATGCGTGTTATCAAGTCCGAGTCCGTTTTGCAAACCGACTCCACAAGGGTCTGATCAGCCTGAAGCTGCCCCTGGAGTATATGGCTATCTTGTGCCTTGGAGCAAATGATCCCCTGAAAGAACGAAGGCAGCAGTTGAAAGTGTTTCTTTCCCTTAACATCAACAAACGAAGGGAATACATCAAGCAAAACCCCAGTGCCAGAGGTGGGTTTCTGCTTGTTGAGTGTGTGTACATGAGCAAGTAAATGTACCAAAAAATATGTTTTTTAAAACAAGTTTTTATTTATTTTCAAATGTTTTTTGCTGTTTTTGGGACTACAGGTGTGTTCTTAGTCGACCTGTACTTCTACAGTGGCGGATACCCATGTGCAGGTCCCAGCTCTGGTATGATCTATATGTAGTCGGGAGGAGAATTTCCTGCTTAGTGGGCTAGGCTCAAACAGTTAATTACTTCGCTTGTTGGGACAAGTGACGTGGAGAGTGGTTAACCGATGTGTGAGTCCATCTTAATAGACTCAAACATTACAGCATAGTAGACCCTCAGCCTGTTAGGCACCATCTATGCTGCTCTAAATAAACCACCTAACCATGGCTGGTGTTATGCCATGTGACACATTCGCCTCGTACGACATGCTCTCTGTGGGGCAGTGGTTCCATTCTTGTCATTGTTATTCACAAAGATACTCACGGACCACTCAGGTGTGTAATTTTAAATTTGCTGTTTCTTTGGGGAAATTGTGTATTGATACCTTTGTTTTGGTTTATTTCCCTGATAAACCTATTCTTTAGAAGACCTCATCAGAAATTGTCGTAATTTCTCCTGCAGCCACACAAACTTTCAGCACGTCACATTTTACTATGGTTGTTGACTCTGAGGGCATGTAACTTTTTTTGTTTGTTGGGCTATAGATATGATTTTGTTGTGTGTAGAGATGTTTAATGGCCACAATGAGTAAGTTTATCCTTTTGTGCGCCCTGAAAAGGACATTATGTGGCGGGTTGTAGTAGCTTTCCTCACATCCTGAGCATGCGGTTGTACTATGCTTGGCTTCATCTGTGTGTTGCACACTACTACGGGGATCACATTGGTCCAAATCTCGTCACCCAGGCTGTCTTGAAAACAGCCTGTTTCCAGGGATCCTTACATGGAAGAGAGATTGTGATCTTGGCCAGTGTATTGTACCTGACACTACGTCCTGGTCAGTGTCTTGTGCCTGACTGGACTAGCGTCTCAGTTCCCCGTGTGGAAACATAAATTAATAAAGAACATCGGTGTTATTGTGTTTGTTTTGTGTGTGTTTCTGAGATACAAGAAGATGGTAAAAAATTTTAAAAGCAAAGAACAAACATTTAGACTCACCGATTAGGGAAAATCGCTTCTCGATGTAATCCCTCTAAATCACCACAAAACACTGCTACTGTTCTTTTTAAGATATCTGTTTAGTTTTCGCTTCAAACATATTTATTACATCTATATAAATAAACTAAACCGAACTACCTCACAAAGATCTCTTACGACTTCACCATTCCCAATAATATGCCAAGTTCACGCTGATTGAAAAAAAGAATATATATCCTTTGAAAACTCTTTTTATCAAAATCCACCTAAATTTTCACGAGTAATAACTGGGCAAGATGGAAGTGGCGTTAGTGCAAAATCAAATCAGCCGCATTTTCGTAGTTTAGCGCCAGGCAATTCTTAAAGCTGTAACTTTTGTCAATCTGATAAAAGCGTCAAAGGCGCAATATAAGAAATTTGGGGACAAATACACATTTCTTGTTTTTTTATGAGCATCGCGTTGTTGCAGGCGCTCTGACAATAGTCTCTCATGCTGCAGCGAAGAATTCAATGGCAAGCTCGATCGGCAAATAGCTGGGAATGAGCTCGTGGTTCAATTGAAATGTGGTCACTTGCTTGGACATAGTGATTGGAACTGAACAAAGGAAATATAGAGAAACTAGGTTTTTCAGTAACAGCTTTTGAATGAACTGTCCACGATCCATCTAAATTTGATAAACAGTACACACTAGTTAGAGATTGTGCAGAATTTCATCTCTCTGTGTTATGGGGAAGTTTGTTAGGATAGGAAAAATAGAAGTCCATTCACATGGACAACGGTCTTGTCAAGTTAAACAAAAGTTTATTATAAAAATGAGAATCATCACAGAAATTGCGAAGATTGTCATCAAGGCTTAATAATAATTTTAAAAAAAACGTAATTTAATTCTGAATATTTTTTAAATGATTGATAATTTGCCTCATCTTGCCAAGATGGAGCATATGGCCACCCCACTACAGCTGGCTCTTTTACCCACATCCTGTATCCGAGCATTGGCAGTAACATATCAGTGATTTTATATGATGAGATCGTTAGCTCTATGCATAACCCTCTTTAGTTGTCATTTACTACATGCATGGAAGGTTACAGTGGACTTGTTATTTTTCGACCCGGGTACCACCCAAATAGGACACTTCTATAACAGTAAGTAGCATGACCTTTGCAGAACATTGCTTATTACAACTGCCACCTATTTGGCTGTTCTAAGTTTCTTGGCAAATGTGCAGTACAGTAGGTTGCCATTACTTTCCATACGTGGAGGAGAAATCACCCGAGAAAAAAAACTCAGTCTGCCAAACTGGACACAGTGGGGTCTGCCAAACTGGACACAGTGGGGTCTGCCAAACTGGACACAGTGGGGTCTGCCAAACTGGACACAGTGGGAATCGAACCGGGTGTGTTGGGATTGGGAAAACTGAGTGAGATTAATTTTAGTTCTTGCTAATAGATTTTCAACTCTGATTTACCAAATCTGCTGCATGTAACTACAGTCTTGTTGTAATGTTCTCTTTAATTTTTTTTTTACTTTTTACTGTTTGTAAAGCCAGTTCGTGATTTCAGACATTTGGCATGAGGCCAGAATTGAATGATACTTTAAGAAAAATGTTCTTTTAACATACTGTACTATGGCCCATTTCTTTATACTACCTAATGTGATAGTGACATTATTAACAATATAACTGCAATTTCAGAGATTTTTTAAGGAAATAAATCGTAAAACTACAGAAGAAAGCAGTTATAACATGATCAGTAATGTGGTAATTGTGATATCAAATCAAAATCATGTCAGCTCTCTGTGGAGCATAGGTCCTCAACAAATACTCGACAAGTCTTCTTATCATGAACCATCTAAGTCAATTCTGTCCACGTCCTGTTGGCTGCCTTTACATTTGCTTTCACTTCCCTCTTCCATGCATGTCTAGGTCTTCCTTTACTTCTCTTGCTCTGTGGATTCCGGAAAAAAGCTTGTCTGGTAATGTTATCTATTGGTTTCCATAATTTGAGGATTACCCTTCGCCTCCTCCGTCTTTCATTCTTCACTGGTATTTGTCTAATTTTTCCCATCAGTTCTTCTTCGTACGCTGTCAGACGTCAACTTGAATTTGTTTGAAGAAAGCAGCTGTCATCCTGAGGCTGTCGACACTGCCATAGAGCTTGTCTAGTGTTGCCACTGGTGATGGCCACATGTGCTTTCTCTGGTCCTCATATGTCGGGCAACTTTGCTGCAGATGTTCAGCGGTCATTTTCCCTGTACCACAGGTGCATTCGTCAGTGCCACCTATCTTCAGTTTATTGAATAGGTGGTACCTCAGTTTGTTGGGGCCTGTGCGGAGTCTGAAGACCACGACCTACTCTCTTCTGTTCAACTGGTAATAGGCATCATTTTTTTGTGTAGCCAGTATGTTCTGTTTCCCATTTGGCCATGTATCTGGCCCTAATAAACCTTTTGGTCTCTTCGTAGGTCACACTAGAATCTGGTTGTGGTAATCTTGCACCTTCTTTTGCCAGTCTGTCTGCCTCCTCGTTGTCTTGGATGTTACAATGGGATGGAACCCAAGGTACCACTACTCTTTTTGGTGCGGACTGCTGGCATAGTTGACAGAGCACTGCTCTTAGATCATTGTTCAGTATTTTTCTGGCTTTTTAGTGCTGTAACCACGGCCAGGGCATCTGTAAACAGGACTATCTGGCTATCATTGCTTTCGCCTGTCAGCATTGCTTCTACTGCAGCCTTCAGTGCCTCTGCCTCCGCTCTGAAATTGCTTGAGAATTTTCCAGTTGCCACTGACAATGTTATTTTTCTATCATTTGGTAGGCTCAGGAACCACAAAAAACCCCCCCCCCCCATTCTGTGTTGTGTTTGTTACAGAACCGTCAGTGTATGCATGGGTCCAGTCCATGCTTTGGTAGTTTTCCGCTATGTACCTCAGGGTTATGTTTCTTCTTTCTCTTTCAGTCTGGCTGTTCTTATATCCAATACCTGGTATATTTTCTACCACCTCTGGAACGATATGCTGCTTCCATGTGGGTTTGCGTACAGTAAGGATGGGCTTTGGTGTTGTTATGGTATTCATTGGGTCTTCGTTCATCTTTGCTTTGGCTATTTCTGCAAAGTTTCTCCGCTTTAGTTTCCCTTTTCCGAGTCGATTTAGTCTCTGATGAATTGGATGGTCTGTTAGTCTTCTTAGTTTCTCTGCTTGCTGCTGGGCTCTGCAGTCTCTTCTGTCGGTCATATATTGCAGATTTGTAATCTTTTCAAGTCCCATCAGTTCGACGTTGGTGATCTTGTCAAACCATTTCCAGCCTTGTATTTAAAGGGTCTAGACCAGAGAGAATTATGCTTCAGATTAGTTTGTTTAGTAATTAGTTATGAGTATTAAACCAAAAAAAACGACTTTAATTCAAGTTCTAAAATCTGTCACCATTCTATTAATTATTGTTAAATTAGCAAAACACAACAAATAACGCAATTAAATATATATGTACTAATATAGACAAAAATAAAATATTTTCAATATATGCGAATAATAATAAATAGCTCAAACCACAACAAACGACGCCATAGGGAAAAAATAAGAACTAGAATTTATTTAGGAAAGAAGGCCATTTGAGAGAAACACAGTCATGATATGAGGTACGGGACGTCATGGGCTAGTGGTTAAGTGACACGGCTCACAACTCAAAGGTGCTGGGTTCAATCACATCACCGTCTGTTACCCCGGGGAAGCAAACCCTTAGAAAATGCCTTGGGGAATAGATAAATAAGGTAAAAGTAAAAAAAATACAAAATCAGGTGGCATTAGTTTGATTCTACAGAAAAGAATCATGACCACATATGTCTGGTCTGTTGCATGTACGGTTCTAAAACATAGACAATAAATAAAAGAGGTGAAATACTTGAAGACTTTTGAGATGTGGTGTTACTGAAAGATAGATAAAGTGAGTTGGACAGAGCAGAAATCAAACAAAAGGGTGTTGGCGGAAGTGGGAGGGAAAAGACAGCTGCTACAAAAGATACAAAAGCAACAACTTGACCTGGCTGGGCTGCAATCTACATTTTGAGGGACCAGCGAAGAAAGTCTTAAAAGACAGTACACTATGATAGAGAGGAAGTGCAGACCAAGAAATACCATTGTCTTACAAGCATGCAGAGACATGGTGGTGAAGACATCCTGAGCTGAACACCGCTGCAGATGACAGGCAAAAATGGAAAGACATAATCTTGCTTGAAAAACCAGTCCCAGGGCTGTGACTTGAAGAAGATGATGATGCATCTACTTCTTTGTCGTTCGATCTCAAACTTCTCAACCCCTTATACAAGTAGCAGGATGTGGTCAGGAGAACAGAATGCATTGTGTTGTAGTTTACAGCTTGACTTCGATATTTGCACCTTCAGGTCTGACACATCCGACTTCAGCAAGCATCTTTGAGTACTAGGTTAACCTTCCCTCCTAGATCCCTTCTCCTTAGCCAGTCTGCCTTGCTGCAGCCTATTATCGAGGACCATCTTGTGGAAGTGTAGAAGGGTCTTGGTAGCTCTGAGTCGCTGACCTAGCAGTCAGTTTTGGGTCATTGACCACTGCAGCCTATGCACTCTGATGATGGATGGGCAAGAGTTGGTTTAGCTCGCTGTGTTTGTTTCAAAAGATAATGAACACTGAACATGTTTTGTTTATGAAAATAAGGGATTTGAGAATAAACTTTTATTTGGGAGCACAAATGTGAAAAAAATGTATTTGTAAGAGAACTAATCAAGTGCCCTGCCTGTTAATGTTGGCAATCATGTACCTTTAGTTCCTCTTATCACGTGTGTTATCAGTTCCTCTGTTGATCGCATGTCATTCCATGACTTCTTCGTTCGTTCTCAATCTCCCTCTACCAAACCCTGGAAGGGTAAGTAGCAGAATGTAGTCCAGAGAACAGAATGCGTTGTGTTGTAGTTTACAGCTTGGCTGTGATATTTGCACCTTTCGGTCCAACACATCCGACTTCAGCAAGCATTTTTTGAGTACCGGGTTAGCATTCCCTCTCCAATCCCTTCTCCTTAGCCAGTCTGCCCTGCTGCAGCCTGTTATCCAGGATCACCGCATGGAGGGGTAGAAGGGTCTTGGCAGCTATGGTTCGCTGGCCCTGACGCTAGCAGTCAGCTATGGGTAGCTGACCACTGCAGCACATGCGCTGCTCAGCGTCTTGATCTCATTCCATGACTTGAAGTGGCCCAATATTTTCTCTATGCCTCCTGTCCTCCTCCCCTGTCATTGTGCCCATTGTCACTGTTTGATCCAGCCTGCCTCTTCTCATGACATGCTCTATTATTGTTGCTGAATGCCCACAATGAAAAAGCTTACTCCTTTGTGCGCCCCAAAAAGGTCAAGTGGCGGGTTGCAGTAGCTTTCCTCACATCCCGAGTGTGCTAATGAAGGTGGACCAGGGTTCTCTATGGGGTTGTGTTATGCTTGGCTTATGTGCATATCGCTGACTACTACAGGGATCACATTGATCCCTCACCACGTTAGCCAGGATGTCATGAAAACAGTCATTTCCAGGGAGAGCTATGAGGTGATGGTCATGACCAGTGTATTCTGTCTGATCCTAACATGTCTGATCAGTATGGTGTGCCTGGCCCTGACTAATATGTCTGATCAGTATGTTGTGCCTGACCAGATGTTAGTCTTTCTCCAAACGACATGCCCTAGAAAGGATGACTGCCTTGACCTGATTTTTGCCATAAGCTGTCTATGTGTCTGGGCCTCCTCAAGAACCACGTTATGAGCTTTGTTTTTGCAGTACAAAGAATTTTCAAGTCTTCTGTAAAACCACATTTCCGTTGCCTTCAATGATCCCTGTACTTGCCTACTCATTGTCCATGACCCATGTAGTATCCAAGAACTATCTTTTTTAATTCCAGTGAAATACTTCAACTAAAACACATTCATTATGCTTATAGATGGCTCTGTTAGTCAAAGTACAACAATTACATATCTACAAAACGTACATAATTCTTACAAAGTTCAGATGTAATTTTGTTTTGTACTTAGATTGTAGGAATATGCAGTTTAAAAAGAAAGTTGTTTTGGGGGAAGGTATTGCATACAATTTATTTTGGCTTTTTTTGCTGGAAACATTAATGACGAATACAAAAATACTTACATGCCTGATTGACGACTCAGACCAGCAATGTACTGAGACCATTGATTTACTCTTCAGATCATTGGTGTGAAAGAAATGGGCCAGTAAACACTCATTTTGAAATAACTAAGAAAGCTTCACTTAATAAAGAATTCCTTCCTCTTTCACCAGGTCGCATGTTTTATCTTCTACCTGACTACGTCATCCCCTACACAATTCATCTGCTTGCCCACGATCCAGATTTTAAATCATACGAGGACATTGACAGCCTCAAGAGTTTGAAGGAGTATGTGATGATAGACACTATTAATACACCTAATGTTGTCTTTTCCTGTGTCTTTAGTCATTGAGAAACTCAAAAGTTGAAATGCAGTTTTACAATAATATTTATACCAATCAAGGGTTTCATCAAGGATCAAACAAAACTAAAAACAGCACTGAAACCACAGTTAACAGGTGAGTGCTGCGTTTGAGAGACTCCAAGCAATTTTCTGGAACCGACAAGGCATCAGTGTTGCAACCAAGATAAAAGTTATCATACTGTGGTATCATCCACTCTGCTGCATGCCTGTGAGACATGGACAGTGTATGGCAGACATGCCAGACAGCTCATTCATTTTTACTTTATCAGAATATTTCACCTGATTCTGATTACACTTATTTGGTGTGAATAAAATCAATTAAATAAAAATAAATAATAAACAAATAACGAAGACCCCCATATAGTTGGTGGCCAGATAATTAACCTTAGGCACGCTACATAATTAGTGACTAAATTTGACCTAATTAATTTTCTTAATTAGTCGCTGTGGTAGTCGTCTTTCAAAATTTGTAACTTTTATGTTTGTTTGTCAATAAATATGTTTTTCTCGTGTGTAGATACACAATAGCATAACGAACATGTGGGTGTTATTGTTTTTGTTGTATGTTTGTTAGTTTTTGAGATTTAAAAAGATGAAGTTGAAAATTTATGAAAATCTCGGGAAAAATTTGGACTCGACCACTAGGCCTAGTCGCTTCGATAGAAAACCATGGAAACCACAACAACGTATCGATACTGTGTTTACAATATCTACACAACTGTTAGTTTCCAATTCAAACGTAGTTCTTTCATTTAAACAAACAAAATAAACAGATCTACGCGATAAAAATCTTTCTCAACAACCTACTTCCCCTTTCGCAAAAAGTTGGCTTGCTCCAAACGGCGTATACAAAATTAAAACTGTTCAAAAGCCATTTGTAATCGCACATACGATACTTTAACCGGCAAAATATCGTGTATATATGGAGGGCGTAGTCAGCAGTAAAAAATGGCTGTCAGGAGTGACTCCGTTCAAAAAAAAAAAATTTTTTTCCGCACACCGTTTTTGCAGGCCGAGCTGGTTCAAAGAGACAGACCATTGGAGTGCTACAGGTTAAAGAAATGCAGTCTTAGCTAATTGGGAGTTAACTCTTGCAGAGACAGCACTCCTTGCCAGATATGGAATGATGTAGCATTCTACATTTGGCTGTTCAACACAAATATAAGTCGGAAGCATCAATTGTAACTTAAAGAGTATCACATTTACACACTGCAGACCTGGGGAGCAAGACTAACGTCTGGTCAGGCAAAATATACTGATCAGACATGTTAGTCAAGGTCAGGCAAAACATGCTGGCCAAGACCTTCACCTGGGCCTCCTAGTAGCCCTCCCTGAAAACGAGCTGTTTTATTGGTGACCTGGCTAATGATCTCCGTAGTAGTGAGTGACATGCAGATGAAGCCAAGCATAGCACAACCGCCTGGAGGATGCCGGTCCACCTTCGTCAGCGCATATGGGAGGAAAGCTACTGCAACCCTCCACTTAACGTCCTTTTCAGGGCGCACAAAAGATTAACCTAGTCATTGTGGACATTCGCAAACAACAACACTGCAGACTTCATATTAGATTGACATATGTAATAACAAACACAGATCTGTGGAAGAGAATCTGACAGAAAACCAATACAGCGGCAGATGGGGAGATAAAGTGCAGATTTATCATACACAACTTCAGTTAACAACCTAACAATACAACCAAACGTGTTCTAGATTGGGTTAGAATAATGGGGAGGTAAATAGCCTATATGCGGAGCAGAAAAATGAAAAAATTGGATTAGAATAATTGGGATGCAAAACACTTATGTGCAGAACAATAAAAGTGACAAAATTGGATTAGAATAATGGGCAGGCACAAAAAAAACATGTGCAAAATAGAAAAAGTGACAAAATTGGATTTGAATAATGGGGAGGCACAATAAAAACGATGTGCGAATAGAAAAAGTGACAAAATTGTATTAGAAAAATGGCGAGGCAAAAAACCTATGTGTGTAACAGAAAAGTGAAAGAATTGGATTAGAATAATGTGGAGGCAAATAACTTCTGTGCAGAACAGTATAAGAGGAAACCAAAGCAACTAGAGTTTTATGAGCAGAGCTCCAGAAGACGGCACAAAATATGAAAAGTGAATAGCAACAGCTGTAGCCCTAAGTTGTCAGGGATTCCAGAAGGTGCAAATATTCAGACAATGATATTTGCACATTTTCATTGGTTGGAAATGTTAATAAAGTTAAAAACGCCAAATAGATTCTCACTTCTAAATTGCACTGCTAGTTTTCAGTGTCCGTGTTGGCATTATCAAATTTATAGATACTTTGTGATATCGAATAAATTGTTTTAAAAATAGAACATTTGTAATTGCAGTTTTATGTGCAAATGGTAACATATGAGGGGAGAAGTTTAAACCGATAAGGGTCTTAACCTTTTGCTTTCTAGATTACAAAATTGCGTCTATTTCTTGTATCTGCAAAATTTTTCAGCACATCATGCCCTGCAGTGGTTGTTGATTTTGAGACCTCAAATTTTATTTATTTTGTGTGTGTGTGTGTGTGTCTAGAGACATATATTAATCAAGAACTTGTTGGTGTTTTGGTGTGTATGTTAGTTTTTGAGATACAAGAAGATGAAGGTGATACTGGTGAAAAATAGCATATACAAACACGTAGACCCACCTGGTGGCTTCTCTTAGCTTACAAAAAAAAAAAAATTTAAACTACTGTTTACGTAATGGCTAATGTCTGTCATTTGACTGACTAGGGATCAAGATGATGAGCAGCGTATGAGCTGCAGTGGTCAGCAACTCATAGCTGACTGCTAGCGTCAGGGCCAGCGAACCAGAGCTGCCAATACCCTTCTACACCTCCACGTGGTGATCCTGGATAACAGGCTGCAGCAGGGCAGACTGGCTAAGGAGAAGGGATCGAGGAGGGAATGCTAACCCGGTACTCGAAAAATGGTTGCTGAAGTCGGATGTGTTGGACTGAAAGGTGCAAATATCGCAGTCAAGCTGTAAACTACGACACAACGCATTCCGTTCTCTGGACTACATTCTGCTATTCAAGCCCTTTCAGTGTTTGGTAGTGGGAGATTGAGAATGAACGAAGCCAAGCCATTTGACTGACTATAAACGTAATTATTGTATCTACATAAACAGACTAAATAGATCCACCTCAGAAAAATCTGTTGCAGAAACTTAACTCTCCCATTCTGAATAATGGGTGAATCTTCAAATCCAAGCGAAAAACAGAACCACCTCTTTCCAAAATATAAAACATTTTTTAATCGACATTGTTTTCGTCTAATTGTACATGACAGAAGTTGGAACTCTTTACAATCAAAAGAGCAGCATGTTCAGCCGTTTCTATGACATTAACCCGATAGTTTATATACGATAAAGCGATATCCCTTGAGCTGGGGGCGTGCTACCCCAGTGGAACGGAGCCAAATCGTAATCTCACGCCGTTGGAACAGAAAAGGTAAATCAAGGATGACTAATCACAACAGGAAAAAAAAAAAAAAACTTTAAGCAGGGGCTCGACTTCATAGCCTCGGGTTTTCCCCCCCATTTTAGCTCTGTCTCTCTCGGCAGATGGGTACCCCATCTGTCGAGAGCATCGCACAAAACACGAACTCCGTAGGTCCAGCGAAATCACAACAGAGAGCAGAAGGAAACCAGTAGACTAGGCTCAGCAAATAAATATGGTGGAAAAAGTATAAAAACAGGAAAAGCAGCAAGTTGATTAAATTTAGTCACGTAAAACAGACAAATGTATGGTCTAATCTGGGATTCCGTAGCGAAGTGGTTAAGCCGTCGGCCTCGTGATCAAGTGGTGTGGGTTCGACTCTGGACTCCGCCATCTTTTTTCGCAGGTGATTGATGCGGAGTCCCTTGCATTTCGTAGTCGCCCCTAGTTGTCTTGTCCTTGACTTACCACTGTGGTTGGGCAGTTTGAGACGAGAGAGTGAGGATAAAAAGTTGTGCAGTTAATCCTTGCTAAAAATAGGGCTAGCAAATAAATTATGCCATCTTCGTCTATGATGGATGGCGGCCTTTGCCTATTGTATGGTCTAACACATCTAGGGTAGAAGACCGCAATTCATGGCTTGACACCGCCACAATTGACACACAAGTAAAAGTCCTACTGTGAGTTATCTTGGTAGAAGCTCTAGATGAATATACAACATAAATGATACATGAATAACAAAGAAACTTGTTTTCCTCGTCAACTGATTGCATTGTAAAAGCTCATTTGAGCACTGCATCTGGCTTAGTTAACTGTTTTCTTGTGTTTTTTTCTTTCTCTTGCCCAGCCATTGTTATAGTGATAAAGACCTTTACTGATTTAAACCTTGGTCCTGATCTATTGTTGTCCTATGTTAAATTACCTCTTTAATACTTTTTAGTTACTATTGGTTCTGCTGTAGTACTTCCAATATTTGTTTAAATTTTTTAACCAATTTAAGATAAGTATGAACTTTTCTCACTCATTTCCCTAAAGGTGTATGTGGTTCATGCTAGACCCTCTCACTCACAAGCACGAAGACTACAACTATGCATTCCTCAGACGGATGATTGAAAACATCAAGCAGACAAAGGATGCACAGTGCCCAGATGAAGAATCTGCCAACAAGGTACTTGGTCATATGTTTGTACTGCACTGTTTTGAGTCATCATTGGTGCCAGTTGCTCCTTTCGGGACATATGCCATTGACAACCCTCCTCCAGCAAGTTTGATCTTGAACCTCCTGTTGAGGTCTAGGAACTGGTTCATTTTCAGAGTCTCTTCTCCAGGTGTTTTTCTCGTCTACCTCTCTTCCTCTTTCTCTATGGAATTCAATGTCAGAGCCTGTCTGACCACATTTGATGGTGCTTTCCATATTTCGCGTCTCCACTGGTTGTGATTAGCTCATTTCCCATAGGTCTTCGTTCCTCATCATGTCTTGCCAGCCTATACTAATTACCCTCCATAGACATTTATTGACAACAACTGCAATGCCTTTGTCGTTCTCCAATTTCCCGCTGTGTACTGTTTTGAGTGTTAGAGCGAAAATGTGGTTGATGAGCTTGTCTCTCACAGCAAAGGTAGCAGTTTTGTGCTCCAACTCAAGACAGATAAGAGTTTACTCTGAATGCTCATAGCATACACAGCTTGCGGCAACTGAAAAGACTTTGCCTATTGTTGAAAGTAATGTACTCTTTGCCAAGGATGAGATTTAGTAGATTTTGTAATATTTGAGTTTGTGTCCAACAGTTTTGTTTTTATTATTCTACAAGTGCATTTACTTTGCAGGAAATATATAATTTTTTTCCTTTTACAGAAATTGTATGCAGTGTGTGATATTGCACTTGGGCTAATGCATGCCAAGGCAGGGACCATAACTCTGAAAGAGATAACTCAGGAACCAGTTCTACCCAGCAAACTTTTTACTAGCCCTGATAAGGTTGGATGTTTTCTTATTGCATAGCTGGTTACAAATGTAAAAATAATTTCAAGTTGTTGCTTCACATTTAGTTTAACCTTAGCTATCCTTTATTCAAAATTGACATCATTTCATCTGTGACTGCATTATTTTCCAGCATGTTACGTTTTACTGTGGTTGTCGACTTTGAGAACCTATAACAAATTTATTTGTTGGTCTATAGATAAATTTGTGTGTGTACAGAGACATAAATTAATAAAGAATTTGTTGGTGTTTTTGTTGTGTGTTTGTTAGTTTCTGAGATAAAAGAAGGTAAATTTCTGAAATTGCCACAAAGTACTGATAGTGTTATTGACATGATCTACATACCTGTTAGTTTCCACTACAAACATATTTATTACATCTACATAAACAAACTAAAAAGATCTACCTCAGAAAAATCTGTTGTGCTACCTTAATTTCATCCCCCTAAATGGGATAATTTTCAAATCCGAGTGAACAAAAGATCATATCGTTTCAAAATCTTTTGTAAAAATCCACAAGCACATCTCCCATTAGAAAATTGGACAAGAAGGAAATGAGATTTATTTACATTCAAATACGCGTGTTCAGCCGTTCCTATAGCATTAACCCAGATGTTCATACCTGATCCTCCGTTCACTGGCATTTCACAGCACACAGTGCCTTCCTTAGGGGAACATATTTTTCTTATAAGGCTTATCTAGAACCCAGTGCGTGATAAAGGTAAATCACTGCCCCACAGAGAACATGTTGTAAGACGCGACTAACTGTGTGACATAGCATAACACCAGCCATGCTTAAGTGGTTTGTTTAGATCAGTATAGATGGCGCCTAACAGGCTGCGAGTTTACTTAGCTCTAGTCTATTAAGATGAACTCGCACATCAGTTATCCACCCTCCGCATCACTTGTCTCTATTCCCCATCACTTGTCTCTATTCTCCAAGACTGCGTTGCACTATGTTTTTTATTTTGCGCATGTCGGCCCAGTGCATCCGGCTTCGGCATGCATTTTATGTAAGGGTCTGCTTCCTCCTGAATTTTCTAAAGTTTGCTTCCCCAGAGTAATGGTCGGTGCTGTGATTGGGGAGCAAACCCAGCACCTTTGGGCTGTGAGCCATGTCACTTAACCACTAGGCCACACCTTCCTCTATATTTTCTATAACAATACATTTATATGTTTAATTTGTTTATTGTTCTAGTTTGTCATATTTTTGTCAGTATTTATTATTCTTCTATGCTGATATAGTAAGATCATGGTGCAGAAGAAAACCATTCTTCAAACACTGAAATCGGCTGATAACACCACAACAGACAGAGGGGCCATAGAGATAGCTTGCCAACAGTATTATACTAACATTTTCTCATCGAAGGAGATGATCCAAAAGATACTGGAGACAACAGAGTTAGAGCATGTTCAATTGATTGAGCTTGATGAGGTCACCCATGCCATCCAAGAGGCAAAGTCAGGCACAACCCTGAGCGTAGACGGAATTACCATAGACATCTTTAAGGTGGGAGGAGACATTCTAGTACTACAGCTATCTAAGTTATTTAGCAAGTGCTTCACAGACGAGCGAATCCCAGATCAATGGAAAACCTCAAAAGCTATACTCATCCTCAAGAAGGGCGACAAGACTTCCGGAGTACTATCATCCTATCTACTTGCTGCCGATGATATACAAAATATTCTCCAAAGTCCTTGTCAACAGGATCGGCCAACAACTGGGCCTTCAACAACCCTGTGATCAGGCTGGATTCAGAAGAGGGTTTTCCACTACTGATCACCTACACACAATCCACCAGCTGCTGGAGAGAGCATGTGAACTACGTCTGCCCATATGTCGAGTATTTATAGACTATGAAAAGGTTTTCAACAGTATTGAAATCGATGCCGTAATAAATGTCGTAAGAAACCAGGGCGTGGCCGAAAATTACACGAGGATGATCGAGAAAATAAACGTAGGCTGCAGTACGGACATTTCTCTGTACCACTACCCAACTAGCCCACTAGCAACACTGTCCCACTAGCAAGAGGAGTGTGGCCAGGCGGGTCAATTTCTCCAAAGATTTTCACAGCGGCGCTTGAAGACATCTTCCAACAGCTGAGTTGGGCCGATAGAGGCATAAACAGGGCTTGACAAAAGCGCTTGTCCTGTGACAAGTACACAATTTTACTTAACGAGTAAATACAAAATCTGTTTTTAATCGTTAATTACATTTTTAATCGTTGCTACATAACTCTCGCACGATTATTAATGATATTACGGTTCGAATAGGTTGTACATAAGCTAGTTTATCATGGTGAATCTAAATGGACATCAACTGTCACAATTGAAACTAACTAAAGTCATCGATAAATGAAACTACAAGGATGAAACTACCAAGAAAGTTCAAGGACACACGCCATGCCCCTGACAGTAGTGCATTTTTTCTTAGGCAGAAATAGACTTATACTGTGTAAGTAATACAATATATTTTGGTTTGGTACACATTGTTATGTAGAAATAAAAGTGAATTAGTGCCTAGTGTAAATTTAACATAAATTGCATGACTGTACTCCGACCATGCTGACTGGTGAAATTTTTGACTGACTGGTAAGCCACCCTAACCTTTGTCAAGCCCTAAGCATAAATATAGATGGGGAATGGGGAGAGACTCTCCCACCTACGCTTTGCGGATGACATTGTGCTCATCAGCCGCACTACCGAGGAGGCACAACACTCCATGAAAGAATTAGATGAGGTCGGTAGAAGTGTCAGACTACGGATGAACAAAAAGAAAACACTGTCTCCGAAACCCTTGCTTCCGCAAATTCGGGATCAAGCTGGGAATTGAGCCTATCGAAGATGTCAGCTCCTACATATACTTAGGGCAAGAAATAAATGCCAGGCACACCCTAGACTGAGAAATTTCAAGATAAAGAGCTGCAGCCTGGTCTAGCTTTAATACTATAAAGTCTATACTCCTGCACCATGGCAAGGGCACATCTTTTCAATTCTTATACCAGCCGTGATCTACGGATGTGAAGTACACAATGCGAATGCAAAGAAACGAGTTATCCATCGAGCGATGGAAAGATGCATCCTCAGGATCTCGAACAGAGATCAAATCCACAATACTGAAATAAAAGAACACACTCTATTTTGAGACATCACGGAGGCTGAGTTGTCTTGCAAATACGACTGGGCTGGCCACATGGTGCACGTTTAGGATAACATATGAACACTCAGAACTACGTTTTGGTGGCCGTATGATTATACACAATCATGTGGCCGACAACCCATACGATGGCGAGATGGTCTGCTGAGAGACCTAGGTCATAACTAGTATGACACGGCAAAAGATCAGACAGCATACAGGACACTGATGACTACCTTGCAAATGGCACATCTGCCAGACTGAAGTCAATGATATTGTATTGTATTGAATTGTATTTTATTGTGCTGAGAATTGGAGATATCTATGAAAATCACATTTTATGTTTTTATCCTCTCCTGCCTACAAATCATATTTCTATTCCAGAACTACTCAAACCTCCAGAGCTATTTACCTAAAGATTTTCCATTTGAAGCAAAAGTAAGTGCTCATCTTGTGTTGTTTTATTTTCAAAGATATGTTTGTATTAAATGATTGTATATATGTTCTCCCACTGTATATATGATCAGTTGCCTTATTCACTGCCTAAAGTAACATATATTGACTTCCTTCACTGCCTAAAGTAACATATATTGACTTCCTTCACTGCCTAAAGTAACATATATTGACTTCCTTCACTGCCTAAAGTAACATATATTGACTTCCTTCACTGCCTAAAGTAACATGTATTGACTTCCTTCACTGCCTAAAGTAACATAATTTGACTTCCTTCACTGCCTAAAGTAACATATATTGACTTCCTTCACTGCCTAAAGTAACATATATTGACTTCCTTCACTGCCTAAAGTAACATATATTGACTTCCTTCACTGCCTAAAGTAACATATATTGACTTCCTTCACTGCCTAAAGTAACATGTATTGACTTCCTTCACTGCCTAAAGTAACATATATTGACTTCCTTCACTGCCTAAAGTAACATATATTGACTTCTTTCACTGCCTAAAAATAACATATATTGACTTCCTTCACTGCCTAAAGTAACATATATTGACTTCCTTCACTGCCTAAAGTAACATATATTGACTTCCTTCACTGCCTAAAGTAACATATGTTGACTTCCTTCACTGCCTAAAGTAACATATATTGACTTCCTTCACTGCCTAAAGTAACATATATTGACTTCCTTCACTGCCTAAAAATAACAAATATTGACTTCCTTCACTGCCTAAAGTAACATATATTGACTTCCTTCACTGCCTAAAGTAACATATATTGACTTCCTTCACTGCCTAAAGTAACATATATTGACTTCCTTCACTGCCTAAAAATAACATATCAACTATCTTCAATGCCTAAAAATAACATATTGATTTCCTTCACTTTCTAAAAGTAACAATGATTTCATTCACTTTCCAAAAGTAACAATGATTTCATTCGCTTTCTAAAAATAACATTGCTTTCCTTCACTTTCTAAAAATAACATTGATTTCATTCGCTTTCTAAAAATAACATTGCTTTCCTTCACTTTCTAAAAATAACATTGATTTCATTCGCTTTCTAAAAATAACATTGCTTTCCTTCACTTTCTAAAAATAACATTGATTTCATTCGCTTTCTAAAAATAACATTGCTTTCCTTCACTTTCTAAAAATAACATTGATTTCATTCGCTTTCTAAAAATAACATTGCTTTCCTTCACTTTCTAAAAATAACATTGATTTCATTCGCTTTCTAAAAATAACATTGTTTTCTTCACTTTCTAAAAGTGACAATGATTTCATTCACTTTCTAAAAGTGACATTGTTTTCCTTCACATTCTAAATGTAACATTGCTTTCCTTCACTTCCTTAAATATATTGATTGCCTTCACTTCCTAAGGGCTAAATTAGCGAAATGTCAAAGCCAAAAAGTAACGATGACATAAATAAACTACATAGAAGAGACCAAAGTCTCATTTTCAGTTCCGAACAGGACATTCTAGAGTCAATAGCCACTTGAACTGCATCAATCCCCAGCACCTGCGCTTGTGCAGATATTGCTCTCATCTTGATGAAACAGTTCAACATCTACTCATTGAGCACAAGGCGCTTGCGGACATGAGGAAAAGATTCTTACAAGTACTGCCGACAATTGTCAACACACTGTACGGAGGAGTGAAACAACTGAAGAAGACCTGTATATATGTATATATATATAAGAATGGCATTGGGCTGCCAAGAGCAGGCTTGCTCAGCAGCTATGGGATAACAACAACTTTACTTCGTAAAAATAACACATTGATTTCCTTCACTTTATAAAAATAACATTGATTTCCTTCACTTCCTAAAAATAACAAATTTTGATTTCCTTCACTTCCTAAACATAACTTATATTGAATTCCTTCACTTCCTATTCTTTTATTAAGTCTTCCTTCACCAGCTTGACTTTTAGTAAATCTTCCTTTTAAAGCTTGGCTGTAAGTAAACTATAACATCTCCTCTTGGCTACATCTCCTCTTGGTTACATCTCCACTAGGCTAAATCTCCTTTCGGCAAGAAAACCAGCATTCAAATAGAAACCTCTTACAATGACAATCATGATATGGTATGTTTAGTGAGTCTCATAGAAACAGATTTCTAGCTATTTAATTGCTGATTTTATTTATGCACAGAGACGAATCGGAGGCCAGATCAGTTATGCCAGTACAGAGACAAAGAAGATGATGTCTGCTTCAGGAACAACCACAACAGAGATTGTTGTTTTGAGTCATGCCCCAGTTGTTAACCCATTACCCCGAACTCCTATCAGCCATCGAGAGCCAACTATTAAGAGGAGAAAAGCTGCAGAGTGAGATTTTATGTTTATTCGTTATATGTTTGGTTAGTTATATGTTTGGTTATAAAACACAGGGATCTCATGCTCCTCTTCATGTGAATTTATATCGTACGGCAGTGACCAGGGGAAGCAGTGGGTCTTGGTATTTTCATAGATTATGTCAAAGAAAGGTATTGGTTCTCCATAGAATATGTCCAAGAATGGTATTGGTATCTGCATATGGCCATAGAATATACCCAAGAATGGTATTGGTATCTGCACAGAATATGTCCAAGAATGGTATTGTTATCTCTAGAATATATCTAAGAATGATGGTATCTCTGTAGAATATGTCCAAGAATGGTATTGGCATCTCTGTAGAATATATCTAAGAATGATGGTATCTCTGTAGAATATGTCCAAGAATGGTATTGGCATCTCTGTAGAATATGTCCAAGAATGGTATTGGTATCTCTGTAGAATATGTCCAAGAATGGTATTGGCATCTCTGTAGAATATGTCCAAGAATGGTATTGGTATCTCTGTAGAATATGTCCAAGAATGGTATTGGCATCTCTGTAGAATATGTCCAAGAATGGTATTGGTATCTCTGTAGAATATGTCCAAGAATGGTATTGGCATCTCTGTAGAATATGTCCAAGAATGGTATTGGTATCTCTGTAGAATATGTCCAAGAATGGTATTGGCATCTCTGTAGAATATGTCCAAGAATGGTATTGGTATCTCTGTAGAATATGTCCAAGAATGGTATTGGTATCTCTGTAGAATATGTCCAAGAATGGTATTGGCATCTCTGTAGAATATGTCCAAGAATGGTATTGGTATCTCTGTAGAATATGTCCAAGAATGGTATTGGCATCTCTGTAGAATATGTCCAAGAATGGTATTGGTATCTCTGTAGAATATGTCCAAGAATGGTATTGGCATCTCTGTAGAATATGTCCAAGAATGGTATTGGCATCTCTGTAGAATATGTCCAAGAATGGTATTGGTATCTCTGTAGAATATGTCCAAGAATGGTATTGGCATCTCTGTAGAATATGTCCAAGAATGGTATTGGTATCTCTGTAGAATATGTCCAAGAATGGTATTGGCATCTCTGTAGAATATGTCCAAGAATGGTATTGGCATCTCTGTAGAATATGTCCAAGAATGGTATTGGTATCTCTGTAGAATATGTCCAAGAATGGTATTGGTATCTCTGTAGAATATGTCCAAGAATGGTATTGGCATCTCTGTAGAATATGTCCAAGAATGGTATTGGCATCTCTGTAGAATATGTCCAAGAATGGTATTGGTATCTCTGTAGAATATGTCCAAGAATGGTATTGGCATCTCTGTAGAATATGTCCAAGAATGGTATTGGCATCTCTGTAGAATATGTCCAAGAATGGTATTGGTATCTCTGTAGAATATGTCCAAGAATGGTATTGGTATCTCTGTAGAATATGTCCAAGAATGGTATTGGCATCTCTGTAGAATATGTCCAAGAATGGTATTGGCATCTCTGTAGAATATGTCCAAGAATGGTATTGGTATCTCTGTAGAATATGTCCAAGAATGGTATTGGTATCTCTGTAGAATATGTCCAAGAATGGTATTGGCATCTCTGTAGAATATGTCCAAGAATGGTATTGGCATCTCTGTAGAATATGTCCAAGAATGGTATTGGCATCTCTGTAGAATATGTCCAAGAATGGTATTAGTATCTCTGTAGAATATGTCCAAGAATGGTATTGGCATCTCCATAGAGCATGTCCACATACATTTGGAAATCAAAATGAATGAGCAAAACACACTCAGGTCTGTTTAACTTCAACATCATATCAGTGCTAACGTATGGATACGAAGGCTGGAAAATGACAGACACTAGAAAATCATCTCAATGCTTTTTGGAAATAAATGCACCTACATGCATGTCGTAAAAGGCAACTAAAGAGAGTTGTGCTTGGGGTTACTAACCTTATCACGTAAAACAAATTGCTACAGAAACCACCAATTTCAGAAGCACACTAAGTTCTTGGGCACAGACTCCCTAAAAGAGGCCAACTATAGTGGTGGCCAGCAGACATGGTCCTGGGTTGCTGTTTGTGCCTCTCTCTCCAGGTGTAATAATATCATCTTATTGCCTTCTCACATTCTCTTCTCTGTGTATTTTTGTATCTACTCTCATTCTCTTTCTTGAGGATTCCAAGTAAAAGCTTGCCTGGCTATGTTGGACAGTGCCTTCTGTAGAGTATGTTCTTTAGCTCCATTTTCTTCGTCTAATCTGTTGTTCCATTGCTGCTGTTGGCTCCTTTCCCATAGGTCTTCATTCTTCACCATGTCCTGCCACTTTATGCTCAATATCCTCCGTAGGTATCTGTTAGCGAAGGACTGAAGACTTTGTTGAATGGCTTTGGTTGTTCTCCATGTTTTCGCTAAATACAACAGTTCTGACTTGACGCTGACATTACTAATTCTTAACTTTGGTGTGAATCTTGATTTCTCTGCATCTCAATTTGTTGCTCAGTGTCAGGAATCCAATTCTTGCTTTTCCAGTTCTGGTCTTACATCTGTACCTCCTGATGTGTCAATTGGTGCTGCCAAAATAGGTAAATGTATCTTCTTCTAACGGCTCTCCCACCATCATGATTGTTATTTGTTAATAGTGTTTCGTTTAAGGAAAAACATGCCCATGTTATATTTGTGTTACATTGAAAGAACATCAGAATGAAAATTGTCTTGTATTCCCTCCACAGACGAAAAGACCAGAGATCTGTAGGAGAAGGTTTCGACTCAGATTCCCAATCACCCAAACATTCAGATACAGAAGAACACAACAAGGCAGATAAATCAACCAAGGGCAAGAAATCAGCTACGTTAAAAATTGCACCACCACCTTCAAGGCGGGTCACTGCCAGGAAAGTCAAGGAGAAAGTGAATTATGAAGAGGATGATTTTGAAGATGAGGTGAAATTCAAAGAAGATGAAGAAGAAGAAGATATGGAAGAAGAAGAAGAGGAGGAGGTTGTTGTGAAAGTAAAAAAAGCAAGAACAAAATCATCACAGCCACTCAAAGCTGGAACAAAACAAACAAAACTTGATGATTTCCAAATGTCAAAAGGCAAAACAGCTGGCAAAGGCAGTTCAAAAGCAGAATTGAATGGAGCAGCAGGCAAAACAGTTCGTAAAGGCTCCATGCAGATTACTATACCCAAAATTCCTTCCACTTCGATCCCAAGTGTTGTCACCACACCCCCACCTTCAAGAGGACGGAAGCGAGGGTCAGAGAGCGACAGTTCTGTGTTACCATCACCCGATAGAAAAGCTGATGACCGTCCAAGCCCAGCGATTGTGAGGAGGCTCAAACCTCCAACCCTTCGTGAAGATCTGTGAGTACTGGTTAAGTTATTCAACATGTCTGCTTTCTTGAAATGAAAATGTGTTGCCAGATATGTTAATTGTTCACCACTGGTCTTCTTGAAGCTTACATTTGCTGCTTGTTGATGAAATGATTTAATGGTTAAATATGAAACTTGACAAACTGGGAAGGTTCTGTTCAAAGGATGATTAGTGTGGACTTTTAACCCACCTTTTGTTTGCGAATGCCCACAGTGAATAGGTTTACTCTTTTTTGCGCCCTGAAAAGGACGTTAAGTGGCGGGTTGCAGTAGCTTTCTTCATATCTCAAAGGTGCTGATGAAGGTGGATCAGGGTCCTCCAGGCAGTTGTGCAATGCTTGGCTTCAACTGCGTGTCTCTCACTACTACGTGGATCATGCCAATCTCATCTTGTTAACCAGGCTGCCATAAAAACAGCCCATTTCTGATCAGAATATTTTGCCAGACCAGACATTACTCCCCTCCACACTGTGGTAGAAGACTTTAATCACATGGAATTGTGCACATCCTGCATTTCAAAAGAAAAAGGACTGATGAGTGTTAAGTAGCCTTATGGGTTTCATAGGAAGCTCTAGAAACTTCTTTTGTTCTACTGCTCTTGCTTTATGGCGTTGCAGAGAGGAGATGTGTGTGGACTTCTGGTTTATGTTAAGTGGGAGTCTTGTGCTGTCAGCATGTTGAACTTTAGGAATGTTTTTATGATCAGCATGTTTATCAACTACTATTTGGTGGACATATTGACACTTGAATATATCAGTATCGGTGCTAGCTGGTAGTTCAACTTGTTTAACCTTTTAATTCTATTTTCGATATCTCTGTCCTTTCTGGCGTCGTCAGTGAAGAGACTTTCCAGATACGTACATTCCGGTACCTACTTTAGGGTTTTACCACCATTTTGGAAAGCACACAAAGTGCATTGCTGGTGCAGTCTTCCTAAAGAGTACCAACTATGATGGTGGCCTTATACTACGGCTGGTGCGAAGCGACAAGAAAATAATAATGTGTGAATAACTTGCCTATTGCTAATGAATCTTTAGTTTATATCTAGAATGGAAGGCCACGGCAATCCACCCTCCATTCATTCTTGGTTTGAGCCCATGAGGCTCATGCTGCCCCAACTTTCTCTTGGGCTGCTAATCATTTTTGTTATTGTTGTTGTCGTCACTAGTACCAATCAATAGAATTCACATGTTGTTGTTAGTAGCAATCTCAGACAAGCTCTTTAGAAAGTACACATGGTCGTCCTTAGTACTAATCTATAGACAGTACATGTTATCACTAGCGCAAATCTATAAAAAGTACATATGGTTGTTGCTATTACCACATCAATAGAAAGTACATATGATAATAATAATGTTCACCTAGATATCTAGGGCCATTGCGTCAATCGACCACTACTGTGCCCAACTGCTCAGGCTTGTAGCCAGACCTCGTCCAAGGTTGAAGAAGTCTGGTATCTGCCTGGGGGGGGGGGGGGTCACACCTCCAGCCATCCGGTGGGAGACCATTATTACACATAGCTGACTTAGACATTATCTTATCTTGTGAGCTGGCATTCCCGATCCAGTCGGACCAGGTGACCAAACACAGATAGGCGGCGGCGGACTAGAGTGTCCCAGATGGAGGGAAGACATTACGGACGAGATTGAACCACCGGATACCGAGGATGAGTTGCTGGTTGCGCATATGAAAGGCATTTAGTCCTGTTTAAGTAGGGTCCAAGTCTCTGAACCATACAGGAGGACAGGAATCCCACATGTCTGATAAATACGAATGTTGGATGCGAGAGAGGGTCTGCCATTATTCCACACCCGTCGAAGGTCGTTCATAGCGGAGGCAGCAAGCCCGATCCGCCCTAATATGTCAGGCACACTGCGTCCATTGGATGAAAAAGAACTTCCCAGGTATGTGCATTGATGCACTCCACCACTGACCATGGACAACAACGCTGTGAGGACCAGTGTCGGAGCTAAGGTTCTGAATCTTTGTCTTGGACCAAAATATTAATAGGCCCAGGTTTGATGTTTCAAGATCAGGTTTCTCGAGAGACTTGTAGAGCACCGTTGTCTCGGCAGACTAAGACTATGTCATCAGCATAGGCGAGGTCTGTGGTGCAGTTTTGGTCCATGTCAATGCCCAGATGGAGGGCGTCATGGCGGTGGAGAATGCAGTCGATGACTCAGCAGAAAAGGTCTGGGTCAAGGACGCAAGCCTGCCTGACCCCCAAAGATGTTGAGAACCTGTCAGAGAGAGTGCCACCTAGACGGACTCTGGCACCGATGTCTGTGTGTAGCTCCCTTATCAAGTTCAGCCGTGGGCAGGAGTGCTGATGCCTTGCAGGACTTTCCAGAGAGCAGACCTAGCGACCTAATCGAATGCAGCCTTTAGATCCACATACGCAACACAGAGGGGGTGGTTGAATGCATGGTGCAGCTCAGCCAGGAGCCGGAAAGCGAGAATGGCATACACAGTTGATCTATCCAGGGTGAGACCAGACTGATGTGGACGACGTTTTGCGATCAGGAGTGACTTGAGCCGGACCAGCAGCACATGTGCAAATACCTTGCCTGGGACTGAGAGCAGTGCGATTGGTCTATAGTTGTTGCAGTCGTTATGGCTTCCCTTGCCTTTGTTTAGGGCAACAACTATTCCATCTCGCCACTCTGCAGGAACGTGTCCTGTTCTCCAGACTTGTCAAAAGAGGTGGTGAAGAGTGGAGCTGATGGGGTCTATGGCGTACTTCAATAGCTATAGCAGAATATGGTTCGGACCTGCAGCGCGTCCATCTTTAAGCTCCCGCAAGGCGGTTTAGACTTCTGTCAATGTTGTAGGGTCCATGCACATCTCCGCGTCCGGGGGCGTATCCGAACATTCTGAATCCAGGTTGTGGCAAGCCGTTGCTGGAGGATGATTGAGGGCAAGTGTATAGTGCTCCTTTCATCTGTCTGCCACTTCTTCGTCTGTTGAACATGGTGAGTCATCTGATCAATTGATGAACTCTATGTTGCTACACGCTTTCTGCTTGCTTCCGAGGCGGAGTAGCCTGCTGGCTTGGTATGCAGGTCTGAGATTATTGGATCTAAGACCTGTTTAACTGTGTCCACGATTTAGTTGAAGAAGCTCTCTCGGTCAGCCATAGCAGCAGCATGAAACTGACTTTATAACAGTCGGCGTGCAGCGTAATTGTTGCGTAGTCTGGTCAGTTTTCATTTTACGGATCTTAGGCCTAAAATTATCGTGGCAGCCTCGCATACAGCGTTCTTTATTGCAGCCCATGCTGACCCTGGATGGTCCGATAGCGAGCCTAATGTGACAAACTTGTCTCTTATTGATGAGGCGTATTCTTCCGCTGAAGTGTTTTAAATTTTTAGGCTCCGGACATTGTGCCTTGGTGGAGCATGTGGGCTGATGGAGTACGTAGACATCAGTAAGTGGTGATCTGTGTCAGCAGGTGCCTTGGTGCTGCGATAGACACGGTAAGAAGTCACCTGGTTAAGTCCCCTCATGAGTATGTGGTCTAGCTGCTTCTGATGTGGTCGTTGGAGATCCACGTGTGCCGATGAGTATCCAAATGGCAGAACCAGGAATCAGTGATCACCAGACTAAATGCGGTGCAGAATGACAGGAACCTATGAGAGTCCTCATTCGTGGTTTCGCAGTCAAACAGACCCAGGACAGATTCATAGTCACTGATTGGTCCCTCAGACAGCATTGAAATCCCCCATTCAAATAAATTTGTTGTGCGGAGGAACAGTTGCAGAGGCATTTGCCAGATCATTATAGAAGTCATTTTTTATCTGTAACTGGGCTTCGTTCGTGGGGGCATAAGGGACTATTATTGATAAATGACCATGTATGTGTTTTAGCTGTGCCAGACGTACATATAGTCGTCGCTATTACCACATCTATAGAAGGTACATATGGTCGTTGCTAGTACCAATCTATAGAAAATACATATGGTCGTTGCTAGTACCAATCTATAGAAAATACATATGGTCATCGCTAGTACCAATCTATAGAAAGTACATATGGTCGTCACTAGTACCAATCTATAGAAAGTACATATGGTCGTCGCTAGTACCAATCTATAGAAAGTACAAATGGTCGTCACTAGTACCAATCTATAGAAAGTACATATGGTCGTCACTAGTACCAATCTATAGAAAGTACATATGGTCGTCACTAGTACCAATCTATAGAAAGTACATATGGTCATCGCTAGTACCAATCTATAGAAAGTACATATGGTCATCGCTAGTACCAATCTATAGAAAGTACATATGACCGTCGCTAGAACAAATTCCAGACAAGCTCTATAGAATTTTGTTCAAGTGCAATCTCCACATTGCAGATTGTGCAATCTCCACATTGCAGATCGATTGCAATGGCTAACCATCATTCTCTGATTCTTGTTTTGATGGTGCAGTTTGTCAAGCTTTTTGTCATGAACACCTTTTAATGTTATCCTCCTACTTATAGCGTTGTCTACTTCTGGCACATCTCCTATCCACCTTTCCATCCAGTATTGTTTTCAGCAAGGTGTTATGTCTTTTGTTGTCACCAAAATACTTTTGCTGTATGCCTACAATTTACTTCATCAGTTTTCTTTGGATCCCTATTTTCTGCAATACTTCCTTTCTTGATTTTCTTTCTTTCTATGGAGACAATAATACGTTGAGACTTACCACTACTTTAAAAAAATTATTAATTCAAGTTGTCTTACAGACTACTTTAAATGAAGTCTTATACATGTGGTGCAAGATGATGCAGAAGAGTTGCAACCATATGCTCCACCTGGGCCCATTCTTCAAAATTGGGATGGAATTGTGTTAGATGTAAAAGTTGAAGCCTGATATTCTGTAGGGCATTGAAAGGAGTGGCAAACAATAATGAGCACGAGTCTGATTGTGAAAGAACATTGAACTCATTGTCATTGTATATTAACAAAGATGGTTTACGAGTTTCCACTATCAATACTTTGCTTACAGAATACACTCCTCCAAACTGATCCAGCTGTAAGATTTTGATGCTACTTTAACATTTATTTTTGGCTGTTCTCTTGTTTGAAAACAAACAGAAATTTATGCTGTTTTCTAATTATTTTGTTTGTTTGTTATTATATAAAAATGTTGAAATTTGTTTCATTCAAGTTTGGTTTGAGCATACATGTCAGTCCGTACGGATATGATCTTTTTCAGTGTGCTGTTATTCTCCATCTTGTACGTGTCATTTCCAAAAGTTTTATTACAAATTATGTTTAACCTTTTTCGGCCCAACTGCCTGAGATTATGCAGATTGGCCCCATTCTACTGGTGTTTCGTGCCGCCAGCTCTTGGGTAATCGCTTTATCGTATTTAAACTACGGGATTAATGCCATAGATACTACCCTAACAACATACTACCCTATTGATTGTAGAGAGTTCCAGCTTCCGCCATGTAAGGTTAGACGAAGATAATGGCAATTGTGAAATTTGTTTTCGATTCTGTAAAGGATTTCTTCTGTTTTTCGCTTGGATTTGAAGATTCACCCATTAATCAGAATGGGGGAGTTAAGTTTCTGCAACTTATTTTTCTGAGGTAGATCTATTTAGTTTGTTTATGTAGATACAATAATTACGCTTATAGTCGAAGTGACAGACATAGCCATTACTAGTAGTATTAGTTCGTTTCTCTGCAAAAAAAAAATTTTTCCTTGTAGCCAAGGGAGGTCCCTATCGGGTGAGTCTATATGTTTATGCTATTTTTCACCACTATCACGTTCATGCTGTCTACCCTTTTACCAAGCCCTAGTGCAACATTTTACACACTATCTTTATTCGGGAGGAACACCTGCTGCCTGGCACAAGAAAGGAGACAAAGAGGATTTAGAAAACTATCGTTATTACTTTCCTCCCGGTCACTTACAAGCTGTTTACGAAATGCATCCTTGCCAGAGTCCGCACCACTGTCGAAGAATCGCAACCAGTCGAACAGGCAGGCTTTCAATATTCATACAGCACAATGGCCCATATTTCAACTTGTTGCCGCCTTTTTGAGGCAGCCAGAGAGTTCCAGACTTGATATTCACCTTCATCAACTATAAAAAGGCTTTTGATTCGGTGAAACATTTTGTCTGGTGTTCACTGTTGGGACAATGTGTAGATCCTGGTTACATCAGAGTTATCACCAACAGTTGTATGAATTGCACTACCACATTTCATCTCTTCCGGTGTTCAATTGTGGTATCAATTCAAAAGGAGGTCCGTCGGGGCCGTCCTGTCTCACCGGGCCTCTTCTCTGCATGTTTGGAATCAGTCATTAGCCGATGCATGTGGGACACCTTTGGTATCCTTATTGATGGCAGATGCCTCAATCACCTTCGATTTGTTGATAACATGGTGCTCATCACAGTCTGCAGCAGAAGCCAACAAAATGATGCAGTTACTTGATGGAGAGGGCAAGAAAGCGAATCTGGAGATAAATGTCTCGAAGACCAAAGTTCTGCGCAATTGTTTTTCCACTTGTGATTCAGTCTTCCTTGGCGAGGTACGATTAGAGGATGTCAACGAGTACGTTTATTTTGGACGTCTTCTCAATGTAGAGAATAACCTGGAACCTGAACTGACAGGACGTCACCGCGCGGGTTGGACAGCCTTCTTGTCTATTGACACGGTCCTGGACGGTTGTTGTGACCAAGACTTGCGAGTCTCCCTTTTCAATTCCACTGTACTCCCTGCGATGTGCTATGGTGTCAACAGATGGACACTCACAAAATCACTAGAGGACAAATTGCGAGTTACCCAAGCCTACCTTGAGAGACGCTTGGTTAGAATCACTCTCCAGAACCAACGTATGCAAGGTCTACACATAAAACGTAAGATGATTGTCCCTAGTAAATAATGTGAGAATCCATGCAGACAAGGCAAAATATAGATGGGCAGGTCGCATATTGTAACAAAACGATGGTTGATGGAGCACAGCGACAGCAGTCTGGTACCCCAAAGGTAAGAAGAGACTGCAGGAAAGACCTCCAATGTGTTGGTCAGACTCCCTTGCTGTACGCTGCAACATCCGAGATGCCTCTTAAGGAGCACTTACCACGCACTGGACTTCTGTGACCCAAGACAGGGTCCGCTGGAGACGAAATTGGGACCCGCAGCTACGCTGAAGAACAGGTCATCAAGATCACCTTCATCTTCTTGTATCTCAGAAACTAACATGCATACAACACCACCAAGTTCTTTATTAATATATGTCTCTAGACACACTAATAAAAAAGATTAGAGATTCTCAAAATCAACAACCACGTCGGGGCATGATGTGCTGAAAAATCAATCAGATGCCGGAAATAGATGTAAATTTTGAATCTGGTATGGTCATCATCATCACCATTCCTGTAACCTAGAAGGTTGTTGAGGCACCGTTATTGCAGTTTGTCCAACCAGCTCACATCATGCATCTCGATTTTTCGCCAGGGTACTAGTTTAAGCTATAGACCTTCAAACCCACTCTTTTATATTGTCCTCCCATCTCTTTTTCGGACTCCCTCTCTCACGCTTCCCAGGTACAGTGACTTATAGGACGGTCTTGGTCAGCCCCACGGATCGTGATATGTGTGAAAAAACATTTGTGTCATTTTGTAAAGACCCATTCACTGTCAAAACAGAACTGTTTGCCCTGAGCGTAATTTATCAACTTTGTCATTAACCGTCCTTCATGCCATGATCTTCCTGCTCTTGCCAGGCCATCATGTCTGTTCACCCATTTGGATCTGTTTAATCGATCCACCAAAACAATCTAAAATGTGCTTTCAGATAATCTAATTCTTAGTGTTGGAAAATTATTCTGTTGGTTATTTTTCTATATAAAAAGACTTTAGTTTTGTAACAAACTGCGGTTATACAATTCAAGAAATCCGATTCTGATCAAAGATATTTTAAGAAATGTTTATGCTTTGCAAGGTGTGATTAAAAAAAGTATTCACCTTCAATCGTAATTCTAGGCACAAGTTGACCTATAAACATAATGTGCGTTTAGTCTCATCTATCCTGTGCGTCTAGTTTGTTTGCTGCACTGTTTTTTTTCTTACGTGTGTGAACCACATTGTCATGACAAAAAATAAAAGAATTTACATCTCATTTTGTCAAAAACTTGGTGAAACATGTAAAGGTACAACTGCAAAGACTTGGATATATAAGTTCGTCTCTAGCAGGAGGATGGTTGACAGAACTGTGTAATTTTGTGCTTAGCAATAAACTTCTGCACAATTTGTGATGCATGGGTAGGCGTGTTGTCATAATGAGGTTACAATTACAACTACCTGTTGTCATGCAGTGCCGTCCTTTTGTGGCAAGTCCTCAAATACTGCATAATTTTGCTGAGCTGAACTGAAACTGAATTGTCATTTGCCAATTTACCAGCACAGCTGTATACACACGTTTGACATTGTTTTCAATGTTGCTGGTTGCATGCCTCCCAGTCTGTTTATCACTCTCACAACCATCTTAAAAATGGATATACCACTCGTAAACTTGTGTACGACTCAAACAATCTTCCACGTTCAATGTCTGTAGTTTCAAGATGATGAGCTGTAGCAATCAGTGACCCAGATCTGACTGCTAGCATCAGGGCCAGCAGCACAGAGCTGCCAAGACCATTCTCCGCCTCCACGAGGTGATCCTGAATAACAGGCTGCAACACTGCAGACTGGCTATGGGGAAGGGGTCGAAGTGGGAAGGCTAACCCGGTACCCAAGAATGTCATGCTGAAGTCTGATGTGTTGGAGCGAAAGGTGCAAATATCACAGCCAAGTTGTTAGTTGCGACAACGCATACCGTTCTCCGAACGACATTCTGCAACTTGCAAAGTTCTTTTCAGGGCTCGGTAGCGGAAATTTGGGAACGAACGGTGAAGAAGAGGAATGTCTGTGACTTATGTGTCTTTACATGTTTCGCCAAGTTTTTGACAAAATCTTAAGCAAATTAATTTATCGATGCATCCACACACACGTATAAGGACAAAGCACTACTGCATACAAACCAGATGAACAGGACTCAGGCTACATTCACATTAGCTTCCGAGATAAATTTGTGCCAAGCAACTTCCAACTCTCACTGTTCCTGAATTATTATGTCAAACTTTATACTTTTTTTTTATCATACCTCGTAAAGTTACAATTAAAGTTACTAGATCAGTCCTATACATTTTTGGACATTGTTTACTACCGTTCCCTTCCGAAAATATAATTTACATGGGTCCATTTGTATCATGCACACATTTTGAACTATTGTAGGATTTAGATATGTAATTTCATTCGTTAAAGTTGACATCTATGTGAAGGGACAGAGGAGCATGTGCTGACATAATAGAAAGGCTCAACAGATTTTAAAAGCACAGTATAAAATGCTCATCCAATAAGTTTTAACAAACATAATACAGAATATAATGCTCTAATACTTGCTTCTTTGCTTGCCTCTGAAATCTATGTGGAAAGGTCATGCTCTAATAACCTGCTTGCCTCTGAAATCTGTGCGGAAAGGTCATGCTCAAATACTTGCTTTCCTCTGAAATCTATGTGGAAAGGTCATGCTCAAATACTTGCTTTCCTGTGAAATCTATTCAGAAAGGTCATGCTCTAATACTTGCTTGCTTCTGAAATCTATGTGGAAAGGTCATGCTCAAATACTTGCTTTCCTGTGAAATCTATGTGGAAAGGTCATGCTCTAATACTTGCTTGCTTCTGAAATCTATGCCGAAAGGTCATGCTCCAACACTTGCTTCTTTTGCTTTCCTCTTAAATCTATGCAGAAATGGCTAATTTCTAATACTGGCTTTCCTCTTAAATCTATGTGTATAGGTCATGCTCTAATACTTGCTTTCCTCTGAAATCTATGTGGAAATTTATCAATGTCAAAGGTAACAAAACTCATAATACAACAGTGTCATACATACCATAAAAGGCATGATTCTCTTCTGCTTATTTTTATAAGTGGAGCTTGCTTTTTAAAAATTTTATTAAAGCTTTGAATTTCTGGATTCTATTGGTGAAGACACGCTCCTTTCCACTCCAGACCGTTGATCGATATCAGGCCATATTGATCAGTGTATGATATTTGTAAGGTGTTGCACAATGGTAGTTCTTCATTACAGTAGTTTTGCCAATCCTTTCTAAACGGAAAGTGGTCATAACGAGAAAAATCCTCGTACTGCATCTTATCAAATGACCAAACTGCTTTATCTTCCATGCTTCAATGTAGTAATTAACTGAAGTAGGTACCTCCGTATTTCTCAGCGTACTGTTGTGAATTATGTCGTGAATTGTCTTTCCTGCTGTACTTTGTACACAGCGTATCTAACAGATTTTACGTTTGTGCCTATCTAATAAGGTCCATGTTTGATACTGATAAAATAACATAGGGATGATCAGCGTGTTTATCAGCATCTATGGACATAATGACACTTGGATGTTTCAGCTGGTAGTGCACCTTTTTGAATTCAATAGTCTATCTGTCCCTTCTACCATTGTCAGTGAAGAAACTTTTCATGTATATAAACTCTCATACTGGCTTTAGGGTTCTGCTGCCAGTGTTGAAACGACAGTCAGTTGACGTTTAATTGTCATAGTTTCTGGCTTATCACTTGATTTTCATGTCATGCTCTACGTAGGCTGAGTAGAGACGAGTGAGATTTTATTGTAAATCCTCCTCTTCTGCTTTGGTTTTTAATTTCTCACTACTAAGCCCTGTACAGGGTCTTGCAAGTTGCAGGATGTAGTCCGGAGAATGGAATGCGTTATGTCGCTAGTTTACAGCTTGACTGCAATATTTGTACCTTTCGGTGCGACACATCCGTCTTCAGCAGGGTAAATCCTCTAACCTATTGTAGAATGTTTCCAATCCATATAAAAGGATGAACTTCATATTGGGATTGAAGATCCTTAACTTGGTATACAGTTTAATCATTTTAGAGTTTTATATAGTTTTCAACATTGTTGAGAAAGCCCAGTTGTGCTTTTCGTATCCATTTTGTTTTTTTTTACATTCTCATCTGTATGATCTGGTCTTCTCTTTTTTTTTATGATGGCATGTGAAGCTTTCTACCTCACCCCAATATTGTTCCTCTCATTTTGATAAAGGCTGTGTTGTTGGTTGCATTTAATTTTACAATTTGTGTCTTTTCTCTGTGTGTCTTTAGACCTCTTTGCAATGAGATTCTGTGTAGTGTGTTTGTCTTCTTCTGCATTTGGAGGTGGCTGTGAAATTCAGATCAGGTCGCTTTAAAAAAAAAGTAAATTGGATTCCATTGCTCCTATAAGGGTGTGGTTTCTTTAATAATCCAATCAGCTGCCAGCAGGAACAGAAAAGGTGGTAGAAGACAGCCCTGACGAACCCCAAATTTAATATTAGAGTATTAAGAGTATTGTTTTTTTGAGAGTACCGTATTGGGCAGCCCATTTGACCTTGACATACGACTGTACCATATGGTCCGAATAATATTCACATTGGCAGGAGGTTTGTGTTAAAGCATCCACACAGTTTTTATATCTTTGACCAATCAAAGCCATACACATTTTTGCCAAAGGGGTTAAAGTAATTAAGTTTTTGGTTTCTACTTTCTACTGCTGAGAAAATTAAATATTGTTCTAGTGACTAGTGAAACACTTTGAAGGAGATAACAATTCTTAGTTACTAACTTAATTTTTTACTGCTTCCTTTTCTACTAATGGTAACTAACTGTTGTACTAACAATAACGAGCTGTTTTAACTTGTTCCTCTTCCTGATATAGGTTTCGAACAAATGAGGGCAAGTCAGTAAATATGTCACACAATACTATTTTTTAAAAAATTATATAAAATACAAACTTAAAAACCATTTATTGTTGCACCTACATTGCCCATTATTCTCAACCTAATTTTCACTAACATCGTTGATACACTTATCCCCAACATTGATACACTTATCCCCAACATTGATACACTTAGCCGCGGACTGCGTGGGCTAGTGGTTAAGTGACACAGCTCACAACCAGAAGGTCCTGGGTTCGATCCCCATCACAGCACCGGCTGTTACCCCGTGGAAGCAAACCCTTAGAAAATGCAGGAGGAAGCAGACCCTTACATAAAATCCATGCTGAAGTCGGATGCTCTGGGCAGACAGGCGCAAAATAAAAACTACAGTGCAACGCACACCCGCCTTGGGGATTACAGAAATAAGACGAACGCAAAAATAATTTTAAAAAAAAACACTTATCCCCGTTGCTTCATCATTGCAAGGACTTTATGTTTGTCATTCAGTTGTCTCAGTGCCTTGTGTGAACACATTTTCCAGAAATTCAATCGATCGTGCATTATGCAGTAGGCTAAAATGACTGTGAGAACATCCTATTGCAGCTACTACACTGTCTCGTTACTCGTCTGTCAGCTGGAATCATCTCCTCCACCCCCTGCACAAATACTTCTGAACAGGACGACCAGGTTGATTTCCAACAGTAATTTGTGGGCATCCTTGAGAAAATTTGTCGGCCCAGTTATGCACTGACAAACACCTCTCACCATAAACAGGAAGCATTTCCTTATGATTATCTATTGTCAGAAAGAAAAAAAAAGCATAACAGCACATTGTTCTTTGATTGTATGCTCTGCGCACAAAAGCTATTTTGTGTTTGAACTGCACACGGGCATGTAACATCTAGCATCTGCTACCTGCAATGATCACATAGCTGGTTGTTTCTGTCACCTAATGACCAACTTAAAAGCCTGAAAAAGGGAAAGTCCCCAGGATGCGATGATATCCCAGCAGAGCTAATACAAGCAGGAGGAGAGGCATGTGCTCGAGTCTATCACAAGCTGTGTAAACAGATATGGCACAGTGCAGAGTGGCCAGAAGCATGGAAGAAATCAATTTATATTCCCCTCCCCAAAAAAGGCAACCTGAAGCTGTGCACGAACTACCGCACTGATCAGCCATTGCTAGCAAGATACTTTTGCGAATCCTATTAAGAAGGATAGAGAAAAGGTTTGAATCTGAAATTCACGTAGTCCAGGCAGGTCTTAGGAAAGACAGAGGGACCCGGGACCACATATTCAATTTAAGGAATATCTATGAAAAATGTAGAGAGTTTAATGTAGACCTGTACACATGTTTCATTGATTACACTAAGGCCTTCGACACGGTAAAACATCAAAATCTGTGGAGAATCATGAACGAAATGGGGTTTCCTTTGCATATAGTCCATCTCATTGAAACATTATACCAAGATCAACAAGCCGCTGTCCGAGTATCTGGGCAAACATCAGATTGGTTTGCAGTACAAAAGGGAGTCCGACAGGGATGTATCCTCTCACCTTATCTGTACAACATATATGCGGAATGTATAATGAGAAATGTTCGAGAAGATGAGAACATTGAAAGTTTCAACCCATTTACGATTGGGGGGTACGAGATTCCAGAGTTACGATACGCAGATGACACAGTGATACTATCAAGAAGTGCTGAAGGGCTAGAGCAGCTACTTGCAGCCGTTAATGGGCATAGTAAAGATCAAAATCTGTTCATAAACATAAACAAAACAAAGATAATGACCACCGATAAAACACAATGTCAGCATAAATTTACAGTGGGTGGTGAGGAAATAGATCAGGTTATACATTTTGAATATCGGCTCCAGAATTGACAAAAATGGCAACAGCTCGAAAGAAATCAGAAGAAGACTAGCCATGGCAATGCAGAGACTGAACAGCCTGAAGAAATTATGGCAGGGCACCGACAAAACGATAAAAGTAAAAGTCTTGAGAGCCTGTATTTTTCCTGTGGCAACTTATGGCTGTGAAGCATGGACGATTACCAAAACTTCTAGACAAAGAATCGAATCCTTCGAGTCAAAATGTTACAGAAAGATCCTCAGAATACCCTGGACAGAGAAAAGAACAAATGTAGACATTCTGCAAGAGTTGAGCATAGAGGAGAACTGGTTTATCAATTCTATTTTGGTTAGAAAATGCAAATACTTTGGTCACATCAAGAGACACAACGGTCTTGAGAGAACGGTGATGGAAGGTATGGTGCCAGGCAAAAGAGGAAGGGGTAGACCAAGAAGAGGATGGCACCAAGATATCCAGGAATGCCTGAGTATGACAGTGGCGGAAGCTGGTGTCTTGGCAAGGGAACGAGTTTCTTTCAGACAGACTGATGGGAGCGAAGTTCTACAAAGGACATGCTACATGATGAATGACCAACTACCTTTTTCAGCAATCCTATATCAGTTTATGACCTACTTATTGAGGCACACTCGTCGATTTAGTCCAATGATGCATTTTAAAATTATGTTCTTCCAACAATTGCTCGTCTAAAAATTAGAACACTTGTTCCTGCCGAAAATGGATGTGTTGACACTTGCAGAGCCCTGTTCAGGGCTTGGTGGCGGGAGATTGAGAATGAACGCAGAAGAAGAAGACAGAAAAGTCAAAATATTGCAGTCAAGCTTTCAACTAGCGACACAACGCATTCCGTTCACCGGACTATATCCTTCTACTTGCAAAGTCTTGTTCAGGGCTAGGGAAGAAGAAGAATGTTTGTTGAAGGAAAAATATTTCTCTCTATAAATTTGAGAATTTTAAATTGTTTGCTGAGTTCAAAGATGAAGATAAAATACTGTTCAAATCGTGCTAGAAAAGTATTCTGCTCGTGTGCAGTCCCAAGTGATGCATTATGAGACATGATTATATCACTGATTATATCATAAATGAGAAGGGTAACTTCTGAAGTTCAAACAAGCATAGGTGAAACAGAATGCCTTATTAAATATTAACAACAGACAGTCCATAATACAGTGCGGTGTAGGGTCCCAACAACAAAGAAGAAAGAAGAATATAGGCTCTACTGTTGTGGAGCCTGGCCCACAATCCATTAAACCTGTGCTTGTACGGCCTACGGGCTGGTTTGAGTTTGATGCACCTGGCCTATATCCAATAATATAAGTACCTATATATAAGAGCTATGGTAGCCGAGGTAACGCAGTCAGCTGAGTAATTCGAGTTTAGTCCCCAATTGGTGCTGGATTTTTCCTGATAGGAAAACTGCTCTTGGGATCCACCCAGCCTCAGAAATTGAGTACCAGCATAATCTGGGAAAGTAAAGGTAGCAGGCATTATGCTGAACACATCACCCCTAGTGTGCCGTTGGTCAAGACAAATATGGACACAATACCATATCCCCAATATGCCACACAGGCGTGACATCTGTATCTTTATTTTCTACTTTATATATGAGCTATAACAAATAATAAGTATACGAGATGTGTTCAAAAAGTATCCGATCTTTGGGTATGAAAAATACAATACTCACCTGTAGGTTTGATACCCAGATCCCCTTCAAAGTATTCCCATTGGGACTCCATACACTTCTCTCAGCGGTTCTGCTATTGATGAAAGCATTTCAGGAAGTCCTTATTGTGAATGAAGTACAGCTGGGTCGTCGCAATCTGCATAATGTCTTCTTGTGACATTCAAATTTGGGTCCCTTTCAGCAGAATTTTTAGTTTGGGAAACAGCCACAAATCACAAGCAGCCATGTTGGGAGAAAAGATCGTTTGCACATTCCAGCATGTCCTGCGAGACTTCTAGACAAGAGTTGCTACTGCTCCACCGTTAGCAGCTTCGGCATGAATTTCACGGACACTCTCCGCACAGCCAAATCCTCACTCAAAATGGAGTGTACTAAACCAATGCTTATCCCCCACCTCATTCTCAAGTTCTCAGATAGTTACACTATGGTTCTGTCAGACCAAGGTCTGTACTTGTTCAATGACTTCATTATTTCAGCTTGTTGAGGGCCTACCATAACGTGACCTGCTCTCCACTGATGTGCAGCCATCTTTGAAGCGATTGTACCACTCCTTAATTTATGTGATGCTCATGGCATCGTCACCGAAAGCCTATTGAATTTTCCTAAGGGTTTCCACCTGGGTATCGCCTAGCTTTAGTTTTGGCATAATTTGATGCAACACCGCTGCTCAATTCATTCCGTCATTTCGTGGTGGATAAAAACCCGACATGTACTCACTACACTCAACATTGAAAGGCTGACTGGCACAATCTGCTGGCGAGAAAAAAAATTCATTGTGGTCTCTTATACCTCTCTGCCTAAGGACAACACCCATGCTTAATTTGTTTCCGCAGACAAAATTAAGGTTAGATACTTTTTGAACACACCACATATGCATAAGATAATACTAATAATAGTTTCCCATCGCAGACGAAGATGACGACAACATCAGACTTGTGTTTTGAAATGTGATCTCACATGACTATAGTTGTAGGATCATCGGCATCCACACTCCCGCCCTTCGACCCAATGCCATGTAATGGTATCTGCGCCTTCGCTAGTTGTTTAGTGCCATTCAAAGTGTTTCATTTATCCGGCCCCGGAGGAAGAAACATTTTCTTATTGTTGAGCGTAGAACACTAAAAAAGATGATGATCAATGGTTTCGTATTGGTATGTACAGCTGACACTCTGAAGTGTGTTGTGGTTGGATTCTGTTCAGGCGCTTGTGCTGTGGCATGTGTTGGATTCTCAGCCGAAAAAATGGTGCTCTGATCTTTTCTTGTGAGTTGATTTATACTGTCATTTGGATTGGGGCTTGCTATATGTCTGTATACCTCACTCCCTCCCTATCTTTCCCATGGCCTATCTGCTCAGCCAAGTTTCTTTGTTTGCTGTTCTTATGAGCACACGCCTGTTCTCATCTTGATCCCTTCTTTGCTAACCTCTCATCTCAAACCTCTTCATTACTGCAATGCAGTATTGATCCTGCATGTTGATTGTGTACTCCAAGCAAGGCCAGTTTCTGTAGGAGGCAATTGTACATGCTGATGGTGCTAACCCCATGAACAATCCTCTTTAACTTAACTTAACGTTTTTATACTGGTTTAGAAGACTATGTAGAGTCTGTTAACAACCAGTTTCTTTAAATTTCCTTTTTCTAAAAGCTATGTGCATCCAATCTATTCTTAAATGCATTAATTGTCCCTACCTCGACTACTTCCTGTGGCAATGCATTCCAAGCATTCACCACTCTCTGACTAAAGAAATATTTCCTAATATCTAATCTGGACCTTTCTTTAGTTAATTTGTAGCTATGACCTTTTGTTCTTGTATGTGGTTGTATTTTGAAAAAAACTTGTTATAGTCTAATTTATCCGTTCCTCTGATCTTCTTATAAACCTGAATTGTCACCTCAAATTCTTCTCTTTTCTAGACACTGTAGTCCGGTTTTTCTGAGTCTTTCCTCATAACTGTAATTCTAGAATCCCACTATCAGCTTTGTCGCTCTTTTTTGTATCCTTTCCAGCATGTTTGTTTTCCCTCTACAATAAGGACTTCACACCTGTACACAGTACTCCAATCTAGGTCTAACTAAAGCTTTATACAGTTTATCACTTCCTTTGCTCCTATGCTTAATATTTCTTTTTATCATACCTAACAATGCATTTGCCTTTTTCACTGCTACCTGGACTTGCTCACTCACTTTACCTGTGTGCTCTATTATAACCCCTAGGTCCCTTTCCTTTTCTATCATTCTAATATTGTTCTCACCCATTCTGCAATTATATTCCATATTTGATCTACCCATGTGGATGACTGTACATTTATCTACATTAAACTCCATTTTGCCAGCTCACAGACCATTTTCAAATTTTATCTAAATTTGATCCATTTAGTTACCAATAGCAATGTGGTTGGAAGTGACCCAATTACTTGCCCCTCAGAATCCACACAGGTGATGGATAATGATATTGATGATTGTATGTTAAATGCTTGTTTTGTTATGCTGTAAATGTGTAATCTTTGAGATTTGTATGGTCATGTAGCACAATGTTAACTTTTTGGTTTATATTTTGTTTGTTTGCGTTTGCCTTATTTCTCTATTCCCCAAGGCGGTGTGCGCTGCACTGTGGTTTTTATTTTGTGCCTGTCAACCCAGTGCATCCATCTTCAGCATGCATTTTATGTAAGGGTCTGGTTCTGGGGTTGGTATCGTCCATCGCTATTCCTAATAGCGTGTCAGGCTTGAACAGGATCATTGGTTTCATTACTTTTGTCCAGCTGCTACACTGCTCCTTTTGCCCCTGTTACCATCTTGTTGACTTGTAATTGGCTGCGGTGCGCAGGGTAAGTTGAGAAAGTCCACTAATGAGAAAGTCTGAACAGTATTCTGCCACATTTCAATATGACAAAGGGCAGGCATCGATGATAAAAAAAAAAGAAGGAAAATGACTCCTAGAGAGAATGACTCCTAAAGCCCACTTCAATACAACAGGGAGCCCGCCCCCATATGTACTCTTTCATTACTGAAAAGGCTGAGGCCAGAGCAGGAACTTTGTAGCTCTCCCAGCGGTTCAGAAATGTTTCCTGGCAGTCAGATCGACTGGGAGCAGCAGTCATACATGAAAAAAAACAAACAATGACAGTCCTGATTCTAGCACAATGTATTTGAACCTGGTACGCTGGGAATACAAGCAAAGTTGATAACACCTAGGCCACAAGCATTTCCAAATTATGATAACTAAAAACAAGAGTGCGACAGAGTGGTCTGCAAAGGTCTTTGTGTGTGACAAGGACAAGAATAGTGTCACTGCCCCACAGAGCATACCGTAAGAGGCGACTAACTGTGTGACATGGCATAACACCAGTCATTGTTAGTTAGTTTGTTAAGAGCAGCATAGATGGCACCTAACAGGCAGCGGGTCTACTTTCTTCTAGTAATTGAGTCTATTAAGATGGACTCGCACATCGGTTAACCGCCCTCCGTGGCACTTATACTAACCCGGCGGAGTAATAAGCTGCTTGAACCTAGCCCACTAAACAGAAAATCCTAATTTTGACTACATCCAGCTCATGCCAGAGCTGGGACCTGCACAGGGGCATCTGCCCATGTATAAATACAGGTCAACTTAAACTAAGAGTGAGACAGCTTAAATATCATAGAGGTGAAACTGATCTGTTAGTTGATTGATTGATTGCTCCAAGTGAAGCATAGGTCCACTTCAACAGCTGGCCCCTTTACAAGGAGCCTGCATCTGAACATTTGCAAGAGTGATTCCAGTAGTAGTGTTTTTACATGGTGCTAATCCTGTGCACAATTCATTTTAGTTTCCTTTTATGTCATGCTCTGAATCTGAAGGTCACAGTAGTATTATTCTGTTGAACCCGAGTAGCACCCAGATGACGTTAAACATGTGCCAGGCTTGCCTCTGTTTGTTAAACCTCAGTTATTGTTTGTCTTCTTCTTGTTTGCCACCTTCTCTTGATAAAGCTTACTGGAGAGTTCTTCAAGGCTCCCAAATAGCTTTGTGTGGAGGTTTGTCTTTGTGGGAGAGTTCTTCAAGGCTCCCAAATAGCTTTGTGTGGAGGTTTGTCTTTGTGGGAGAGTTCTTCAAGGCTCCCAAATAGCTTTGTGTGGAGGTTTGTCTTTGTGGGAGAGTTCTTCAAGGCTCCCAAATAGCTTTGTGTAGAGGTTTGTCTTTGTGGGAGAGTTCAAGGCTCCCTAATAGCTTTGTGTGGAGGTTTGTCTTTGTGGGAGAGTTCAAGGCTCCCAAATAGCTTTGTGTAGAGGTTTGTCTTTGTGGGAGAGTTCAAGGCTCCCAAATAGCTTTGTGTGGAGGTTTGTCTTTGTGGGAGAGTTCAAGGCTCCCAAATAGCTTTGTGTGGAGGTTTGTCTTTGTGGACCAGTGCCCCGTTTGCAGTTGCCTAATCATATAGCAATGTTTTTGAATATGTTGAGTTGTCTGTGGTGCTTGTCTAAATGTACACATGGGTCTTGTCTTATCCACTTGAGCCGTAATGCATCGTGGGGGGCCATATTTTTCTGTCCAGGACTAGACGCGTCACTGAAGTAGTCGTCATCCCATGATAATTTAGAATATTTCCTATCCATCTAGTTCTTAGTCTGCCACGTTTGTGACACATGGGTAATAGGACCAAATTTTGACGGTGTAAGTGACTGTTCAACTGTTGTTTTATAGTTAAAACCTATAAATAGTGAAGCAGTCACGTGTATGACTTTTAGATGTGTGAGTTGTGACCACAATGCAACCAGCATGTCTTTAACTCTGTGGTGACATTCTTTTCACAGATCCACCCGTCCCAGCCCATCTCAAGCCCCAACCAGCTTTACAGGCTCTCCATCCACCTCTCCTTCCGCCTCACCCAGCCAGGCTAAAAGGTTGGTTGTCAGACATGGTATCAGAACAACAGACATATCCAACATTTGTTTGTCCCAGCATACATCTCCTTGCACATTAACACAGCATGGCCAGCTCTTCATTAGCCAGAGTAAAGAAAGGGGAGTTCTCGGGACAGCTGTAGACGCAAACTAAATTGAAACATCCTCGTAACACACCAGACTCACACACAAATTCTACATCCAACCTTTACTGGCCTGTCTTTTATCTCTTTTATCTTGTTTGCCTCAAATGTTCATCTGATATTCTCTTAGGGTGTCTCAAATGTTCATCTGATACTCTCCAAGGTTTATCTTTGGCTCCAAGGTCTATCTTTGGCTCCAACGTCTTTCTTTGGCTCCAAGGTCTATCTTTGGCTCCGAGGTCTATCTCTGGAGTTTTGTTTCAAATGTTCATCTGATACTCTCCAAGGTCTATCTTTGGCTCCAAGGTCTATCTCTGGAGTTTTGTTTCAAATGTTCATCTGATACTCTCCAAGGTCTGTCTCTGGAGTTTTATTACAAATGTTCATCTGTTATTCTCCATGGTCTGTCTGGAGTTTTGTCTCAAATGTTCATTTGATATTCTCATAGGGTGTCTCAAATGTTCATCTGAGACTCTCCAAGGTCTGTCTCTGGAGTTTTGTTCCAAATGTTCATCTGTTATTCTCCATGGTCTGTCTCTGGAGTTTTGTCTAAAATATTCACCTGTTATTCTTCATGGTCTGTCTCTGTAGTTTTGTCTCAAATGTTCATCTGATATTCTCCTGTTTTGTCTCAAATGTTATCTGATATTCTCCTGTTTTGTCTCAAATGTTCATCTAATATTCTCCATGGTCTGTCTCTAGAGTTTTGTCTCAAATATTCATCTGCTATTCTCCAAGGTCTATCTCTGAGTTTTGTCTCATGTTCCTCTAGGTCTGTCTTTCCACTAGGTCTCTGTTTAGATCAGTATACATTACCTGCCTTTGGCTTCAGATTATTTTTTATTGAAACATACATTAAGCTGAGTCATGCTCCAGGGTACATAGTTAGATGGATAGCCTGACTGTTAGGGAAGGCACTGAAGCCAGCAAGTCGAACTTATTATCCCACTCATCTTTAACACTTTATCCCCAATGGCCGTGTCTGCTAAAGGACTCAATTTATTATTTTATGTTTTTAATTTTATTTATTAAGAAAGTAGCAGAAACATTTGTAAGGACAAGTATATGTTTAGCACATTGAAAACATATACTTTAAACAAATATATTTTAAACATTTACAAAAAAACATGCAAAAATGTACTATGAATGAGGATATCAGAAGAAAGTCTACCTTTCCATTTGTTCCATGCTATTTGTGGGTGTTTCCATTTGTTCCATGTTATTTGTGGCCGTTTCCATTTGTTCCATGTTATTTGTGGATGTTTTCATTTGTTCCATGTTATTTGTGGTAGTTTCCATTTGTTCCATGTTATTTATGGAAGTTTCCATTTGTTCCATGTTATTTGTCAAAGTTTCCATTTGTTCCATGCTATTTGTGATAGTTTCCATTTGTTCATGTTATTTGTGGTAACTTTATTTGTGGAAGTTTCCATTTGTTCCATGTTATTTGTCGAAGTTTCCATTTTTTTTCATGCTATTTGTGAAAGTTTCCATTTGTTCCATGCTGTTTGTGATAGTTTCCATTTGTTCCATGCTATTTGTGGAAGTTTCCATTTGTACCATGTTATTTGTGGAAGGTTCCATTAGTTCCATGTTATTTGTGGAAGTTTTCTTTTTTCCATGCTATTTGTGATAGTTTCCATTTGTTCCATGCAATTTTTAGTAATTTTCATTTGTTCCATGTTATTTATGGTAGTTTTTATTTGTTCCGTATTATTTGTGGAAGTTTCCATTTGTTCCATGTTATTTATGGTAGTTTTCATTTGTTCCGTATTATTTGTGGAAGTTTCCATTTGTTCCATGCTATTTGTAGTAATTTTCATTTGTTCCATGCTATTTGTGACAGTTTCCATTTGTTCCATGTTATTTGTGGAAGTTTTCATTTGTTCCATTTAATTTGTGGTAGTTTCCATTTGTTCCATGTTATTTCTAGTAATTTTCATTTGTTCCATGCTATTTGTAGTAATTTACATTTGTTCCATGCTATTTGTGGTAGTTTCCATTTGTTCCATGATATTTGTGGAAGTTTCCATTTATTCCATGTTATTTGTTTAAGTTTTCATTAGTTCCATGTTATTTGTCGAAGTTTTCTTTTTTTCCATGCTATTTGTGAAAGTTTCCATTTGTTCCATGCTATTTGTAGTAATTTTCATTTGTTCCATGTTATTTATAGTAGTTTTCATTTTTTCCATGTTATTTGTGGAAGTTTCCATTTGTTCCATGTTATTTGTGGAAGTTTCCATTTGTTCCATGCTATTTGTGGAAGTTTCCATTTGTTCCATGCTATTTGTGGTAATTTTATTTGTGGAAGTTTCCATTTGTTCCATGTTATTTGTCGAAGTTTCCATTTATTCCATGCTATTTGTGAAAGTTTCCATTTGTTCCATGTTATTTGTGGAAGTTTCCATTTGTTCCATGCTATTTGTGGTAATTTTATTTGTGGAAGTTTCCATTTGTTCCATGTTATTTGTCGAAGTTTCCATTTATTCCATGCTATTTGTGAAAGTTTCCATTTGTTCCATGTTATTTGTGGAAGTTTCCATTTGTTCCATGTTATTTGTGGAAGTTTTCATTTGTTCCATGTTATTTGTGGAAGTTTCCATTTGTTCCATGTTATTTGTGGACGTTTTCATTTTGTTTTCCTGCTATTTGTGATAGTTCCCAGTTGTTCATGTTATTTGTGGTAACTTTATTTGTGGTAGTTTTCATTTGTTCCATGTTATTTGTGGAAGTTTCCATTTGTTCCATGTTATTTGTTGTAGTTTTCATTTGTTCCATGCTATTTGTGAAAGTTTCCATTTGTTCCATGCTATTTGTAGTAATTTTCATTTGTTCCATGTTATTTATGGTAGTCTTCATTTGTTCCATGTTATTTGTGGAAGTTTCCCTTTTTTCCATGCTATTTGTAGTAGTTTCCATTTGTTCCATGTTATTTGTCAATGTTTCCATTTGTTCCATGCTATTTGTGATAGTTTCCATTTTTTCTATGCTATTTGTGATAATTTCCATTTGTTCCATGCTATTTGTAGTAATTTTCATTTGTTCCATGCTATTTGTGGTAGTTTCCATTTGTTACATGTTATTTGTGGAAGTTTCCATTAGTTCCGTGTTATTTGTGGAAGTTTTCTTTTTTTCCATGCTATTTGTGGTAGTTTTCATTTGTTCCATGTTATTTGTGGAAGTTTCCATTTGTTCCATGTTATTTGTGGAAGTTTTAATTTGTTCCATGCTATTTGTGATAGTTTCCATTTGTTCATGTTATTTGTGGTAACTTTATTTGTGGAAGTTTCCATTTGTTCCATGCTATTTGTCAAAGTTTCCATGCTATTTGTGGAAGTTTCCATTTGTTCCATGTTATTTGTCGAAGTTTCCATTTATTCCATGCTATTTGTGAAAGTTTCGATTTGTTCCATGCTACTTGTGAAAGTTTCCATTTGTTCCATGTTATTTGTAGTAGTTTCCATTTGTTCCATGCTACTTGTGAAAGTTTCCATTTGTTCCATGTTATTTGTAGTAGTCTTCATTTGTTCCATGTTATTTGTGGAAGTTTCCCTTTTTTCCATGCTATTTGTAGTAGTTTCCATTTGTTCCATGCTACTTGTGAAAGTTTCCATTTGTTCCATGTTATTTGTCGATGTTTCCATTTGTTCCATGCTACTTGTGAAAGTTTTCATTTGTTCCATGTTACTTGTGAAAGTTTCCATTTGTTCCATGCTACTTGTGAAAGTTTCCATTTGTTCCATGTTATTCATGGTACACAAGTTCTTCAAACCCCTTTCTTTGACATCATATTGGTCTGCTTATTCATGTTTACCTAGAATCACAAAACATTTCAATTACTTTCATAACAACTGCTAGAAGATTGCTACCTGAACTGCTTCACTGAAGATGCTTAGACAATAACTACTTGCATCTAACAATATTATATTGTCTGCTGCTTAGCTATTCTGTACTGTTATATTTGTAGTCAAGTACAATAAGTGAGATTGTTCTCATGGCACTCAAAATTATCCATCACAGTACACACAAATAATAATCAGATTGTCATTTGATATTTGGAGGACAAAGATTACATTTGTAATGACAAAACTTTGGATAATCATGCACCATATTTAGGTGGAGGAACATGAAATTTATGGACAAAGTTAAACATCACATACACCCATCATTGCAGCGTATATTCCAATTGCAGGGGTCCACTGGGGGAATTTATAAGGCAGGGGAATAAAGGCTGTTTGATTCTTCATTCAGCAGACAGTGTGCCGGCTAGGTATTTATTTTACCTCCCAATTAAAAAAACCCTGAACCCTCATGTTGGTCGTGTGACCAGTATTCAAACTGCTCAGCCACTCATCCATGGACAAAGTAGAAAATATTAACAAAGAAATTTAACAGAATTAAGTAAAGAGCAGTGAGATCTGTAATATACAAAAGGCTATCAGAATGATGTCGAAGTTGAAGAAGTCGCTTGAAGAATGTGTATCTCAATCTATTTATTTCCATCTTCATTTGTTTCTTATCTCCCCTGCAGAGCCAGAATTACAAGAGGAGTTATGAGAACACCAAGTGAGTCCGGATCTGAGAGATCACATTCCCCACCAGCTCAGTCTATCCCTGTCAAACGAGGACCAATGGCCAGGCCTGAACCCATTAGATCAAATATTCGCAACGTGTAAGCAGCAATATACTAATTAACCATTGCAGGTTTCTGTTTCTTCACTTCTGTTGCAACTGTTCCTGTTGGAGTTATTATTTATTTAAGGCACTGTATTTAGTTATCCAGTCAGTTATCAGTATTTCATCAGTTACTTTATTCATTCGTCCAATCAATTACTCTTTCCTTGCCAAAATAATATGGACCTAACACCATCGTTCCTATACGCTGCATTATTTTTCATTACGTCATTTGTGTTCACTTTGAGAGACTCTATGTATTTGTTTTTTTGTTTGTTTGGTTTTTTTCTATGTGTGCAGAGACATTAATAAAGAACTTGTTGGTGTTATTGTATTTGTTTTGTGTGTGTTAGTTTCTGAGATACAAGAAGATGAAAGTGTTAAAAAACAGCACAAAATATAGTCTCACCTGCTTTCGCCGTCCCTTGGTTGTAAAAAATAAATTGCAAAAAAACAGATTATTGATGTTTACCCTAACGGCCAAACTGTCACTTTCGACTATAAACATATATAATGAAATCTACAGAAACAAATTAAATAGATTTGCCTCAGAACAATCTGTTGCAGAAACCACAGAGGAAAATATGATTGAAAACGTTACCGTTGGGGAACTGTTTGGCTCAAGTGACCATCAAATCATCCGTTGGGATCTTATTGCAGGGAAAGAAGTAAACATAAACACGCAAACATACGACTACTCTAAGGCAGATGTTAAGAGGATGAAAGAGGCAGCGAACCACATAATCTGGAAAGATATTGTTGTAGGAACAGATGTTGAACAGGAGTGGGAGAGTTTTTAAACAGTTCTAGAAACGCTAAAAGAGGAATGTGTTCCATGTAGGGAGGTAAACCCTAAGCGTAAAAAGTGGATAACTAGATTTGTAGTGAAATGTAGAAGAGCAAAAAATAAAGCATGGAAAAAATATAGAGGCAGGTAAATCAAAAGAAACATATGTAAAATATTTGGACAAGCAGAACATATCTCAGAAAGCGAATAAAACAGCAAAAATAGACTTTGAAAAAAAACTTGCTGAGAGGATCAAGACTGACAGTAAAAGCTTCTTTTCTTATGTTAGAAATAAACAAAGAACGAAAGACAAAGTAGGCCCTCTCATAGACAGTACAGGTAAAATAATAAGTGAGAATAGGGAGGCAGGTAATCTACTCAATCAGTACTTTGGCACAGTCTTCACAAAGGAGGACTGCTCCGAGATCCCAGAGCCTATAGATATTTTTCAAAGAGACATGGATACAGTGGGATTAAGATCAATCTGTATTACAGAGGAAATGGTTTTTAAAAAATTGGAGGGGTTGAAAGTGAATAAATGTCCAGGTCAAGATGGTATTCACCCAAAATTGCTGTATGATATTAGAGACCAACTAGCAAAACCATTGGCTATATTATGTTCTCAATCAGATCCGGCAAATTATAGACCGGCGAGTTTAACGAGCATAGTCTGTAAATTGTTAGAGTCAATAATCAAAGAAAACATTGTAATGCATTTAGACAGTCTGCTTGGAATGCATTGCCAGGGGAGGTAGTGGAGGCAGGGACAGTTAATGCATTTAAGAATAAACTGGATGCGCATAGCTTTTAGAGCAAGGTGATGTAAATGTAACTGGTTGTATACAGACTCTGCAGGGTCTTCTAAACCAGTATAAAGACGTTAAGTTAAGTTAAAATCTCTTTCAAACTAACTAAACCGGCCATTTTGGTTGTTTACATCTGCAATGACGGCATTCCCTATATTTAGATTCAAAATGTCTGTGTTTCAACCGGTGTTAATACACAGCAGTGCTCTAGAATAATTTTTTTATGGCGATCTGCAAATTTAATCACTTGGCTGTTTACACAGATGGACGGCAGACAGTTTTAGTTGTCTGGCCATCCAGATATTAGTTGCTAAAGGTTTAAAATGTTCAGATGTTTTCATTTTCTTGACTGTACTTGCATGCTTCCAATTCAAAGAATAGTTCAGATGTGTCGTTTTACTTATCTTCATTACAACATTTTTTTGTTCACGTAACCACATTGCAGACGCAGAGGTCGTTTAACTAATGGTACCTCCGATGGTGAAGAAACACCAGAGACAGAGACCTCACAGTCATCTTCTCAGAGTGCAGCTCTTTCAAAAACCCTTGCCAACCTGACTTCTGCACAAATGGAAGATGATGAGGATGGTTTAAATGTAAGTAGGACAAACATTTAATGATGAATGTTAAAATAAACAGGCAACAGATGAGTGGAAAGTGAAGTCTTACTCAACAGATGAGTGGAAAGTGAAGTCTTACTCAACAGACGAGTGGAAAGTGAAGTCTTACTCAACAGATGAGTGGAAAGTGAAGTCTTACTCAACAGATGAGTGGAAAGTGAAGTCTTACTCAACAGATGAGTGGAAAGTGAAGTCTTACTCAACAGATGAGTGGAAAGTGAAGTCTTACTCAATAGATGAGTGGAAAGTGAAGTCTTACTCAACAGATGAGTGGAAAGTGAAGTCTTACTCAACAGATGAGTGGAAAGTGAAGCTGGGCTGAAGTGGGCTGGATGAGTGCTCATCATTTGTTATGAGTAGTGACCAGTTCCCTCCCTTTCTTAACTCTTGTATGCGTCCTGTATACATTTATGACAGAGTGGATTGTAATGTAATCTTCCTAGTCAGTTTTGCAGAGTCAATTGCTCTAACCACTGCACCACTATTGACGATGAAACACAAGCCTCTTAAAATAGCATTTATTTTAAGTGAGAAGGAAACTTCCCTCTTTTGGAACAGGTAGGAACATACCTCACTGGTTCCTTTTTTGGCTCATCTTCTTGGACTTCTGTTCACGAGACCCTGGATTATTCTAGGATCCTCTTCTACTGTTATTTTGCCAGCTGGCCTTCTACCTCCACACTCATCTCTTTTCTGGTGTGTTCCAACCCAGTGCATTATTGTTGGTTGCTTGGTTATTGATCCAGCTTCTAAGTTCGTTCTCAATTTCCCGCTACCAAGCTCTGAAAAGGGCTTTGCAAGTAGCAGGATATGGTCCGGAGAACTGAATGCGTTATATCGTCGTTTACAGCTTGACTGATATTTGCACTTTTCGGTCCAACACATCTGATCCCCCAGCGTCTTGATCCCTCATTTACTGGAATGAAAATGACCAATGTCACATCTTATCCTATAAATGTCAAAGCCACATCAAATATTTGTTTCTACAACTTGCAGTTGTCACATCAGTTTTAAATTGAATTTCATTGTGGTTACATGTTATAGAGTTGGCACTCTATCACAACAGCTGTAGTGACTGACAACCCTAATTAATAATTGTTTAACATTTTCATCTCCAACATTTCAGGTTAAAAGAAAATCAAGACTGCGGAATAAATGAACCTGCAGAGAGTGCTACAGCAGCTTCGATACTTCAAACAATATGTGACATTGTTACTCATTTTAAACATTGTACATTTCATTAAAACTGATATAATCATGTGAAGGCAGTCACTTGTTTCTAAATCATTTAACTTTCTCTGACGACAGACATGAAATGGCTGTCTCATTTCTAAATCATCCTTCAAGTTTCTATGATGACAGACATGAAATCATTTGAAGGCAGTCACTTGTTTCTAAATCATTCTTCAAGTTTCTTTGACGACAGACATAAAATAATTTTAATATAGTCTCGTTTCTAAATCATTCTTCAAGTTTCTTTGACGACGGACATGAAATCATTTGAATACAGTCTCATTTCTAAATGATTCTTCTTCAAGTTTTTCTTGACGACTAGCAGTTTAATGTTTAGATCTTACACTTGGTATGTTTGTGCGAGAGAGAGAATCCAACAGCTTGTTAAAGTTAAATAATGTTAACCCTTCCCACTTCTGGATAGTTTGGTCGATGTTTGTCCTTCAGTTCGGGCAAGTGTCTCAGTTTTGCATGTCAAATAGTTTTATTTGAAATAAAATGCAAAAAATTTAGCTAAAATCATGATTGAAACATTGTAAGAAACATAATTAAACTCTCTATGACATGGATTATTCATAACAAAGATTATATATTAGTATTAAATGGCATTAACGTGGATATGGAAATTCAAAAGGAACAATAATTTGTTCGCTCAACATGTCATGTATTTCAAGATACTGAGCAGCGCATGAGCTGCAGCGGTCAGCAATCCATAACTGACTGATAGCGTCAGGGCCAGCGAATCAGAGCTGCCAAGACCCTTCTACAACTCCACACGGTGATCTGGGTAACAGGCTGCAACAGAGTAGACTATCTAAGGAGAAGGGATTGAAGAGGGAAGACTAACTTCGTACTCAAAAATACCTACTGAAGTCGGGTGTGTTGGACTGAAAGGTGCAAATATCACAGTCAAGCTGTAAACTACGACACAACACATTTCGTTCTTCGGACTACATCCTGCTGCTAGCAATGCCCTTTTCAGGGATTGGTAGCGGGAGTTTGAGAACAAACGAGAAGTATGTATTTCAACATTATTCCTTCAATCTCATTACTTCTCTGTTTCAGTCTTAATCGGGCTTTATTTGAATATCCACGCGTAATCTCGATCCGTGATCATTGGTCTGATCAAATAATAAATTATTTCTCGTGTCTTAAAGTCCAACTTTCCTCGTGCTAAATACAACTTAGAAATGTCACCACGTTCTTAAATGTCTACCTAATGGAAATAACTCTACACTAAAAGAGTGTTAACCGACCAACTCAGCCTACAAAAACGGTGTTCGTAAAATTGTTTATATTTTTTTGAGCGGAGACACTCCCAACAGCCATTAAAAAAATATATACGCGATATTTTGCAGGTTAAAGTATTGGATGTTAGATTACAAATGGCCTTTGAACAATTTTAATTTTGTATACGCCGTTTGAAGCAAGCCGGGTTTTTGCGAAAGGTGAAGTAGGTTGTTGGGAAAGATCTTTATCGAGTAGATCTGTTTATTTTGTTTGTTTAGATGAAAGAACTACGTTTGAATTGGAAACTAACAGTTGTGTCGATATTGTAAACACAGTATCGATATGTTGTGGTGGCCATGGTTTCTATCGGAACGACTAGGCCTAGCGGTCGAGTCCAAATTATTTTCCTGAGATTTTCATAAATTTTCAACATCATCTTTTTGTAACTCAGAAACTAACAAAACACACAACAAAAACAATAACACCCACAAGTTCTTTATTCGATTGTGTTTCTACACACAATAAAATCATATTTATTGACAAACAAACAGAAAAGTTACAAATTTTGAAAGTCGACGATCATAGCGAGAAATAAATGTAATTTAGTTAGGTAAAATTTTGTCTCAATGACGTCATGGCGTGCTAAAGGTTAAAAGTCAATTTTGGTCTGATTGGACAGAAATTTATGTCTTGCTAGTGGTTGGCGTAGGTCGAATGAATCTCTAAAGGGTCAAGAATGCAAGTACCAACAGTTACACATGTATTATGTATTTTAACCACTAATAAATGACGTTTATGAGAATACTGTCTTGTAACATCTGTTCATATTTTTATGAGCAAAACAGATAGGTTGAATGTTCACATTATGGGACGATTTGGATATGTGATTACAAAAATGAGTTAACATTTGTCAATGATTGAGCTACTAGATTTTTTTATTTTGCGTTCGCTTTATTTCTCTAATCCCCAAGGCGGTGTGCGTTGCACTGTGGTTTTTATTTTGCGCCTGTCGGCCCAGTGCATCCGACTTCAGCATGCATTTTATGTAAGGGCCTACTTCCTCCTGCATTTTCTAAGGGTTTGCTTCCCCGGGGAAACGGCCGGTGCTGTGATGGGGATCGAACCCAGCACCTCCTGGTTGTGAGCCGTGTCACTAGCCCACGCCCTCCCCTGAGCTACTAGATATTTCATTAGCTTTCAAGATCAAAACTGCATTGAAGTAATGAACAGAATTATTACTATTCTACTTCGTTTGTCCTCAAAAGAACATTGTGTTGTAGTTTACTGCAATATCTCCGCTCTTCTGCTCAACATATTTCAGCTGACTTTTTGTAGTACCGGGTTGGTCTTCTCTCTGCAATCCCTATCCCTTGGCCAGACTACACTAGTGACTAGTGCATACCGCTTCCAATATCACCACATTGATGTGGAATTGGGTTCTGGTGAGCTATGATTCACTCTGAGAAGTTTCCATATCAGGGACATTGGTATCAAGCAAGTACGGGAGTTCAAATATCTAGGTATTATGTTCACTGATTTCAGCAGAGTGGACAGAGAGATTGCACATAGAATTCAGAAGGCGAACAGTGTCCACTATCAAATTGCACCTATTTTGAAACACCCTAGAGGGCTTCTTTCAAACTAAGAGGAGGCTGGTAAATACACTATTTATTCCTATATTGTGTTATCAATGTTAATCTTGGCCCTTACTAGTAACCCATAACAGTAATATCCAGAGCTGTGTGAGAAGTGCAACCGGAAAGACAATCCGTGATCGAATCCGCAACACCACGCTGAGGCAGACAGTGGGGACAAACCCAGTTAGTGCCTACATTGACTCTATAAATTAATCAAGTGGTTTGGTCATTTAGTCAGAATGCATTATGACCAGCCTGCATCAAGAGCATATCATATGCAGATCTCCGGTCCCCGAGCAAGAGGCAGACCACGACGTCGATGGAGTCTCTGACAGCCTCAGGAAGTTACACTTAACGACAGCACAATCCTCCCACTTGGCGATAACAAGAAATTGACACATCCCCCCTCTCTGCGACACCATATGGCAAGAGCAGTAGGAGAAAAGTAGAAGATTCACCAACCCTGATACAAGCGGCCAGCTATAAGTCACTAGCTGATGTCAACTCATGCACTGCTACACTTTGACCCCATGAAGAGAATTGGGAAGAGGTTAGCAAAGAAAGGATCAAAACAAGAACAGTAACAACTCTATAAACAGCACAGAAACTAGGCTGACCAGATAGGCTGTAGGAAACACACAGACGGAGGTCTACAGACAAGACAAGCCCCAATCTATGATAGGCTGTAGGAAACACAGAGGGAGGTCTACAGACATGGCAAGCTCCAATCTATGATAGGCTGTAGGAAACACAGAGGGAGGTCTACAGACAAGACAAGCCCCAATCCATGATAGGCTGTAGGAAACACAGAGGGAGGTCTACAGACATGGCAAGCTCCAATCTATGATAGGCTGTAGGAAACACAGAGGGAGGTCTACAGACAAGACAAGCCCCAATCCATGATAGGCTGTAGGAAACACAGAGGGAGGTCTACAGACATGGCAAGCTCCAATCCATGATAGGCTGTAGGAAACATGGGACAAGCCTCAATCCATGATAGGTTGTAGGAAACACAGAGGGAGGTCTACAGACAAGATGAGCCCCTATCCATGATAGGCTGTAGGAAACACAGAGGGAGGTCTACAAACATGGCAAGACCAAATCTATGATAGGCTGTAGGAAACACAGGAAGTATCAGGGCACCATTTTCATGATAACTGAAGACATTTTACTTAACATGCACCTAAAGAGAATCCAACCACAACACAGTACCATACACAACCATTGATCATCATCTCTTTGATTGTTTGGCTCTCAATGATGTTTTGAAAATGCTTCTTGCTCTGATGCCAGTAAAATGGAACACACTGTATGGCACTAGACAACAACTGACAAACACATTCTGATATCCTTACATGACATTGGGCTGAAGCCTATGTGCTGATGGATCTGTCTGTATATTTTAAATAGTAGAAATATGGGAGACTAATATTGGTGATCAAATAATCAAGACCCTCCACCTTACAGGATCTTAAGCTATTGTTACAAGTTGCGTTCCTTGCTGAATTACCTTCCCTGGCACTCAGGTACCGAAATACAGCCGTATAACTTTATGTCAGTTTAACACTGATCCATATTTTGGATGTAGGTATCTGTTCACATGGGCAACTACTTAATTTTGTAGTACTTGGTCATAGATGTCATGTCATTCAATTTTATGACATTTTAAGTTCTTCCTAAAAAAATCATAATTTAGTCAAAATAGAATGGGTCAGAGAAATCAAGTATAGTTCATCTAGTGCATAGGTTTCCAACTTTTTTTCAAGTCGTGACACAAATACATTTAAAAAAGGTTTTTTAATAGGGTTGTTGTTGGATATCCACAATGATTAGGATTGCTCTTTTGTGCGCCCTAAAAAGGACGTTGAGTGGCGGATATTGCTTTTTTTACATCTCGAGCGTGCTGATGAAAGTGTGCCGGGGTCCTCCAGGCGGTTGTGCTATGTCTGGTTGCTTACAACTACAGGGATCACGTTTGATATCTCACCTTGTTAGCCAGGCTGCCATGAAAACAGCCCATTTCCAGGAAGGGCTACAATGAAGCCGAGGTGAGGGTCTTAGCCAGTATATTTTGCCTGACCCTGACTAACATGTCTGATCAGTATGTTGTGCCTGACCCTGGCTAACGTGTCTGATCAGTATGTTATGCCTGACACTGGCTAACGTGTCTGATCAGTATGTTATGCCTGACCCTGACTAACATGTCTGATCAGTATATTGTGCCTGACCCTGGCTAACTTGTCTGATCAGTATGTTGTGCCTGACCCTGACTAACATGTTTGATCAGTATGTTGTGCCTAACCAGATGTTAGTCTTCCTCCCCGTTTAATAGGGTAAAAGTAAATACATCGAAAATAAATTTTTCAGTATAATGTAATTCATTATAATTTTAACTTAAGTATTTCTGGATTACACAATCGACTCATCTGATTGGTGGCAGAAACATGATTTATTATATTTAGCGAAATTTACTTACGTAAACAAATCCCTGTGAAGGACACAGTTTTATTGTCTCCCAAAAACTTTATGTAAACACTCAGTAGGGCCGCACGTTGATGTATGTGACTGGATCGCTTCAGTGTATCCACTGGGAACCCAAAATATAAATCTACTTATATTTTTATGGATTATTTTCCATATTGAAAAATTATGATAATCAAACTTTGAACCCTGGCTACCAAGTCCATAAAATCTTAATCCCTGTGAAATTACACATAATGTAGACATTTGAATAAAGATATTAACTATGACAAAACTGTGTGCTCTAATTTAGTTATTCTATCTAAAATTGACTGACCCGCTAATCTCCAATGCTTCTACTTCAGTACGAGTGGGAAAAATATTCATCAAATTTACTTAATACATTATGAGGGAGGAGAGAGATGGATGAAGGGTAATCTAAATCACACATATGTTGTCATTCAAATAACAACTTATCTTTTTCAGAATAGTCATCTAAATTAAATTTATCAGCCTAAAAATTCTTGAAATTACTTTTGACTTGTTCTGTTGTTAGCCTTTTAGAATGGCCATTTCCTGAATTAAAAAAAAAACCTTTTCATCACAAAAATCATCAAGAAGACATGCTTCGATATTTACGACGCCATATTTGTTATTTCTGGTAATGCGTGTAATGTGTAGACGTCACTATACTATGGCTAAAATCCGCCTTAAAATAATGGTTCACTCGTCACACCGGCAAATAGGTGGCTCGAGGAATGGTTTATTCACACACACCCTGATATATCGGTGTCACTGGTTTAAGATTAAGACACAGATAAAAATACAAATTTCTTTAAAATCAATCATTTTTTTAGCTTGTTTCAACCGGCGACCCCACAGAAAACCCTTCGCTGGGGTCACGACTCATGGTTTGGGAACTCGTGATCTAGTGTATAAATAAATGTATATGTTTTGATGGAAGTAAGCAAATGATGTTGTTCAGTTTTATATTTCTGTATGACAAATGCAATCAGTACATTAGCTCTCATACCAATTCTTCATTTGATAAAATATTATGTTTATAAAATCTGCCATTGTTTGTTTTAAATCCAGTTGCTCTTTCTCTGTCTGTCTCTCTCTCTCTCTCATTGTACTGTGAGATTAAACATGTCCTTGCTGTAGTTGATTTGACCAGATTGACAGTTTCTAGATGAGTTTTTACTTTGTAAAAAATATTCACTGCTCATTGCAATTGATGCCTTGTAATAATGTGGTAACACACATTTTAATAAAAATGAATTTAATACCATTTTGTGTTTTGGCTAAATTTGCATTGAACTTTTAAATAAAGAAACAAAAATACTGTTTTAATGCAAGACACGTTTGGAAAGTGGAATATAAACCATAAATAATTAATATAGGCCATATATAATGAGTCCATGTTTCTGCGGCATAACACATTGCAGGTAGAACTGTGAAGTGGAATAGGGAAGCACGCAGACTCTGGTCGTGGGTATGGTCTAGTGCCGTCTTTATAGGCAAGAAAGCTGCCCAGCCTATGCAATGATGTCTTGTTAGTTATGGGTTTAGGTCGTTCTGCATTTTCAAAGCGTCCCAGGTAGATATACTCCTCTACTTCCTCCAGATTCTCGCCATCGAGGATGACCAGGTCATTTGTAGCGAAACAGTTACGCATGACTTTTGTCTTGGAGGTGTTTCATCTCGAGACCCGCTTTTCTCTCTTCTTTGTGAAGCATAGCTACCATCTGGTTGGCGTCTTTGACCATTTCTGTGATGAGCACTATGTCATCTGTGAAGCGTAGGCGGTTAAGTTACTTGCCATCGATGTTGATGCCAAAGGGGATCCAACCACATTGACTGGTGATGGACTCCAGCCAGGTATGAGGAAAAGAGACTTGGTGAAATAGGATCCCCCTGGCGAACACCTTTTTATGCCGTAGAAACATGGGCTTTTACAAAAGAAATTGAGTTAAAACTCAGAGTGACCCAAGCCTCCCTTGAGAGACGTATGATCAGCCTCACGCTCCAGTTCTTCACAACACTGACATACAGCAAATGTACTTTGGTTTAGGATGTGGTTACCCACGCAGACAAGGCAAAGCATTGTAACCGTAACCGCTTTTGAGGAACCTTCCAGTAATCATATATAATTAAATACGGAGGAGGCGATGGATAGGCCACACATTACAGAAGCCAGTGGATAACATTACCAGACAAGGTCTGTTCTGGAATCCACAGGGCAAGAGAAGTAGACGAAGACCGAGACACTTGTGGAAGAGGAAACTGGAAGGCAGCAAATAAAGGCAGCAAATAGGACAGACAGAATTGGCTCAGACAGCTTATGATAGGAAGACTTGACTAGTATTTGTTGAGGACCTATGCTCCACATGGATCTGACAGGTTTTTGATTTGATATATTGATATATAATAAAAATGTAGGCAGGTTGAATATATAAAAATAAGACCAACCTACAGAAACTAGACAAGGTACAGAATACCGGACTCAAGAATTATTACCGGAGGTCTGCAAAGCACCCGAATTAGAGAACTCGATGCGGTAGCAGGCCTCCAGAGCTTCGGTGAGCGCAGAGAAGGAAAAATACTAAACCTGACAGTAAAATACAAGCGTATGAATAAACATCCAATGCAGGGAAAAGTAAATGAATTAACAAAAAAACCGCATAAAAAGAACAAGCTTCAATCATCTATCAAAAGCCCTTACAGCCAGGAACAGTGACATCTTATCAAAATGTCCGACATGGGAAATGATACACGTATATGAAAATACAGACCAACTTCATGGTGGAAGCGAAAATACCAGGTATCGATAGAAAGGTGGAAGAATCAGACCATGCATTGAGAGAAAAAATCCTAAAGCATATTGGAGACGCCTATCCTAAACCCATGTGGGCGCACGTCTTACACAGATGGATCATCAGAGGAAGCATTGAGGAAAGGAGGGGTGGGACTCGTCGTATTTCTACAGGATGGAGCCGTTATAGAAAAAGCAAGTGCTGCTGGGGAGCCCTCGACAAATCTAAGAACAGATCAACAGGCAATAATTAAAGCAGTCAAACTGTTGGATGAAAAGGGGTTAAAGGATAACAAAATAGTGTTTTTGTGCGACTGCATGGAAATTTTACAGGCCACACAAAGAGAACCACGAAATAGTATGAAAAGGGAACTGATATGCCAGCTAAACAAACTCTCAGACCACAATAAAATAACCCTCCAGTGGATTCCAGCTCACTGTGCCATACCTGGGAATGAATGGGCGGACAGGCTAGCCAGGGAGGGAAGACAGAGAAAAATTCACCCACCTAGTGTCACTTCCAGAAGTCAAGGCAAACATTACAAAAAAATATAAATAACAGTGGATAGAGAGAACAAACAGTAAATACCCACAGGACCCAATAGGAAACACTGAATAGGAAACAGTATACCACAATTTTTCGCCTCAGAACAGGTCACTGCAGACTAAATGCACACACACATAAAATGAAAGCAGCACAGACTGCACAATGTACTTGTCAGAGAGGACCCCAGACTCCAGAACACATCCTGCAAATATGTCCACTGCACTAAGACTCCCGTGAGAAGACCTGGCCCGAGGAGAGAAACATACAAGACAAACTGTGGGGAACCATTGAGGACCTGTGAGTACGTGTCACTTCATGGATGCAGCCCATCTAGTGGCATAAAACGAGCATACGAAACCGAACGCAAAGAAGAAGAAGAATAAGAAATATGGCAGCCAATATATTTAGAGATTTTGAAGAAAAAGTGAAAATATATAGGATACATCATCCGAAAGCGTATTTACTTAGTCGTTCCTCTTCTAGCCTAGGATGTTTAAAGAAAGATCGCCAGACTTCTATCCCCCTGTGTTCCTCTTGCGTTGGTTCCAGTCTAATCCTGGGCTACAATGGTTTGCCAGAAAGAGTTCCAGACTTCTATCCTGTGGTCTCCCTCTTACCCTGGCTCCAGTATAGTCCTTGGCCTCTTATAGGCTGTCATATATTCTCATTACTGTGGACGTTTGGTTGTTCAGGGATTTAGATCATTGGCGATCGTATCAATCACGTACATCTTATCTAGGCTCTTTGGAAAAGTGTTTGAATAAAATACAATACAATAGTACGCTCAGGCGACCAGGGTCACATTGCGTTGAATGACTATGTTAATGACCATACCTGATGGTCACTACCCAGGCGGCCTGCAGTTCTGTTGGGGAGGTGACGATCTGTTTTAGCCAGGTGTTTCGAGGGTGGCCCAGAGAACGTCTCCAGGATGAGCACGGCTTCTTCCTGTAACTCGCTGCCACAGCCTGCCGGAGCATCTCGTGGGCTGGGACTTCCCGGAAAAGGCGAACAACGTAACCGAAGAGGAAGAGACGATGGCGATCAATCGTTGAGACAATGCCTGCAAACTGAGTACATCGAACTACTTCACTGTTGGAAATCATGTTATACCAGCAAGACGATCCCGAGGATGCCCCTCTGGTTGCGTAGGTGGAAGGCCTCAAGACGCTGCCTGTCCTGCTGTAGTAGTATCCAGGACTCGGAGCCGTACAGGAGAGTGAGGAGTAAATACAAAGCCTGGACTCCAGGGAGAGCCTTCGCTGGGGCCTGACTCTGTGGAGCGAGTGCAAAGATGAAGCCACTAAGCCCATCCTACGAGTGATGTTGCAGTGAGGATGCAGTCATGTAGGACACCGAATGATGTAGAGAACGCCTCTGTGAGATGTACAACATATGTGACCTGTTGAGGATTTAAGAGTTTGGTACTTTGTCCTACCATCTGGTCTTCAGCAGCCGAGGGTGACAGCTCACGTGGAAACGATTTATCTGTCTGCCATACATTGTCCATGTTTCACAGGCATATAGAAGAGTTGTTAGCATGACACACTTTTGCCTTGGTGGCAACACTGATGTCTTGTCAGTTCCAAATGTTGGAGTACTTTCATTTAAAAACAGAAAGAATCATACGAGTTTCCCACAGCTGTTATTGCTTGTCCTATTTACACATGCTGTTCTTTAATGGATATTCACTTTTATACGAGGAGTGTTCAAATGAAACCGGACCTAACTGCACCAAGTGAACATCCATAAGATGCGCATGATGACATCACTTCAGATATAAACAGCACATACCAACAGTAAAGTTTGCAAAATTTCATTATCCTTCCGACTCATAGTTTCCTCAGCAGACCGTTGAAAACATGGCGGGTGTGATACGGAATCCGTCCAGTTGATCAACGTGCAGTGATTCGGTTTCTAACAGCTGAAGGATGTCGACCAGTTGACATTCATCGCAGAATGCAGAGTATGGTGATAAAAGTGTGGCGAACGTAATTTCTGGAGATGGTCCCCCCAAATTGCTGCATCAATTTTGGCGATTGCATCTTCTAACGCAAAATGTACCTGACCTGGTCTCGGAAGATCTTTCGTTAACTCCCATTCTTCTTTAAACATTGTTGTCCAGTTCTTTACTGTTGCCTTCGACACACATTTGTCCCCATACACTGCCTGCATTCTGCGATGAATGTCAACTGGTTGACATCCTTCAGCTGTTAGAAACCGAATCACTGCTCGCTGATCAACTCTGGTCGGATTCTGTATCACACCCGCCATGTTTTCAACGGTCTCCTGAGGAAACTATGAGTCGGAGGATAATTAAATTTTGCAAACTCTATGGTTGGTATGTGCTGTTTACATCAGAAGTGCTGTCATTATGCGCATCATACGTATGTTCACTTGGTACTTGTATTTATTGGTGCCGTAAAAGAATAGACTAAAATATACTGACCAAATTTGAAACACAAAATGAAAAGGAAAAAAATATTATGGTTCATCTGGGATTTCAGCCTTGAACCTTCTTGCACTGTAAGCAATCAAATTACTGTTAGCAATGAGCTGCAACGGTCTGCGACCCAAACCAGAGCTGCCTGGTACACCTCCGCGCGGTGGTCTTGGTTAACAAGCTGCAATAGAGCAGACTGGCTAAGGAGAAGGGATCAATGAGGGAAGACTAACCAGTACCCTAAAATGCCTGCTGAAGATGGATGTGTCGGACCGAAAGGTGCAGATATTGCAGTCAAACTGTAAACTACAACACAAAGCATTCTGTTCTCCAGACTACACCCTGCTACTTGCAAAGCCCTTTTCAGGACTTGGTAGTGGGAGTTTGAGAACGAATGTTGAAGAAGACTTTTAGCGATAGACAAAGGATAAACCGGTTTTGCAAATGTTAGTTAAAGACACCAAGACATAGGAACAATTGAACTAGTTGACACACTTGAAGTCCATTTTCACTCTGCTTTCTCAAATGCATTTATTAACAAATGACTGCAACAGACACAAATAACAGCACTTGACAAACAAAAATAAGAGACATTACAAGTATATTTAATAGCTGTATATTTTTTGCCATTTCAACGTTTATGAATTTTTTTCTCTTTTTATATTTTACCCCCAACTTTGTCTGATAATTTTGTTTTATATGTTGAGGCACATAGTTAAAATTATAACTTTTTTTTTTATTTTTACAATTTTGTAACATAACATATAAACACAAATTTCAACGCAATGTATGATATGATGGTTGAAACTAAACGTACATTGGGATTCTCATTGCCACACCAAGGCTGGGAAAAAAAAGTGTTGTTTATTTCAAACTTCATTGTCATTTAACCTGAATCATTCATCTTCTCCAAATGACTTTATTGATCTTATGCAGTTGGGGAGGAGGACTAACGTCTGGTCAGAAAATATATTGATCAGATATGTTAGTCAGGGTCATGCAAAACATACTAGCCAAGGCTCGCACCTCGGCTTCCTAGTAGCCCTCCCTGGAAACAGGCTGTTTTCATGGCAGCGTGGCTAACGGGGAGAGGGATCGATATGATCCCCGTAGTAGTGAATGATACGCAGATGAAGCCTGGAGGACCCCGTTCCACCTTCATGAGCACGCTCAGGATGCGAGGAAAGCTACTGCAATCCGCCACTTAACATCCTTTTCAGGGCGCACAAAAGAGTAAACCTTTACTTCCTTTAAGCTGATTACATTTCTGCATTATTTTATTACCTGTAATAAGACAGGAGTGTGCAGGGGGTCCTTGGTAGTACCAGGGAATGAGGGAAGAATAGGGCCACTGCAGCCTTTCTAGCTTGTTGCTAAACTGGGTTGTGTATAAGGTTGGCAAGCTCATCATGTCAAATGAGTTGCTATATAAACCACTACTGCAAGAGACCAAGTGTTTCCGTACAGAATTCTCGTAATGGGGCCAGGCTGGAGTGGTTGTCCTCTGCTTCAGCTGGATCAATAGTTTATAGGAGATGAACAGTGCATTTTAGTTTCTGTCTTTCATATGTGCCACATTAGTATGTCTTTCTTACGCTATCTTGTTAACTGTCCCCCTTTAATTAAGCTTGGTCTTTACACATTTTGCAGCAAAAGTTTGATGCTGTCGCCATCTTTGCTTACATTGAGCAACTACTATTATTTGCTCATACATACTTTTATTTTCTGTCTTCCCTAAGGTAGTCTAAACACCCTCCCATAAGCCACCAAACCTCAAATGCCGTTACCCGTCATTAGTTGTCTGCTCTAAAAGCTCAGCTTGAACTGTTAATAGGAATGTCTTTTGGTTATTATAACATTTAGGAATATTGGGTTTGAATTTACAAATCAAAATTGGAAAGGTCTGTTGGTTAAGATAACAAAGCAATTTTTTCAATTTTAATATCACCTTTCAGACTCTAATAGAAACAATTATATCTCTCTTGAGTCAGATTTACATATAGAAAATACATTTTGTCTCTATCCTCATAAGATTTTCCACCAAATAGACAATGTTACTGCCTTAAAATCAATAAATTTACTCAGAAACCCTAATCTAATGTAATTACTGACTAAAGCAAACTTTAGTGGGCATCTTCCTAAGTTAGTTTACTAGTAAGGTTTCTCATGTACGGCTTTATGGACTTAGTATTTGTCTTCACAATCTTGGTGCATCTCCAGACCGATTCAGCTCTTGAGAGCTGTCTTTGCTACCATGTTATTTACCATCTGTACAATCTTTACTCACATTGTATTTTTTGTTGCTTGTTGACAACTTAAAAACAAAATGTGTTATTTTAACACTTTGTACAAATCTTTTTCCTTATATTTCCACAATTTGTGTGAAATTAGTTCTTGGTAGATATTCTGGTGATTAATGTGAAAATATTAATATTTCCCAGTAGATACTAGATCCCATTACTGAGAGAAGAATAGGACCACTGCTCCTCCATGCATGTTAAAGGAGAATGGGACTAACAACCCTTTTGTGTAAAACAAATTACTACAAAAGTACGTAAATTGCTTTAATGCAGGCTTCTTAAAGGAGGCCAATTGTCGTGGTGACCCTATACTCTGGCTGGAGTGAAACAAGGGACAAGAGGAAGAATATTTAGAGAAAGCTTATACTATTTCTTTTATACAGCAGTCACGTAGTTTTTGTGTGGATCTGCTGTACTTTATATTTCAAGATTGCTAGCGTTTCATAAAACATGTCAGTAATTACTGACTAAAACTCAGGAGGCATCTTCCTAAGTTAGTTTACTAGCAAGGCTTGCCCTGTACGACTCATGGACTTGGTATTGTCCTCACAATCTTGGTGCATCTCCAGGCTACATGAGCTCCTGAGAGCTGTTTTGTCTCCCACGTTGTTTGCCATCTGAATACTGCTGTTAGCTGCACTGAAGATGTCATCGCTGTACAGCCGCTTTAAGCCATCGTAGATGTTTTCATCCTCTGTTTCGTGCGAATGCTCTACCTTGCGTCTCTTGGACTGTGGCGCAGTGGAAGATGAGCATCGTGACTTATAAATGCCTGATGAACGCACTTGATGGTTCAAGAAATTGGCCATGACTTCGCGACACTGCATTAGCTGCTCACTTCCAACCTAATATATAAAAAAAAACATTGAAATCACTGATAGTAAATTTTAGATAGCTCAAAGTTAATTAATATAAACTAATGCACACTAGTATACATTTCAGATTGAGAATAGCAAAGTCGACATCCTATACAGGTGTTTTCATTCTCACGTCTGGTACACGGATTTCTTCCAAAATGAGTTTTGTAATTGTGTTAAAATTTAAAAAGAGCCACAAATTAATTCAAGAAAGGTTCAGATTAGATATTAGGAAATATGTTTTTCATTCAGAGAGTGGTGAATGTTTGGAATGTATTGTGACAGGGAATAATGGAGGCAGAGTCAATTAATGCATTCAAGAATAGATTGGATGCGCATAGTTTTTAAATCAAGAAAATATAAATGAAACTGGTTGTATACACACTCTGAAAAGTCTTCTAAACCAGTATAAAGGCGTTAAGTTAACTCTTTCTCTCCAGAGCAATGCTTTGAGAGCTGTTTTAGATGTAGTTGCCAACAATTAATTATAAATTATATTATACATTCTTAATCCAAAATTTAAGCGGCAAATTACACTTCTGACATATGGAAGACATTTTAGATTGATATTCGGTTGTTGATACTTGCACTTTTTGGGTGTTTGTATACTTTCTGTGTGGTAATCACAAACATTCTGATTTCCCAAATATTTTTGTTGTTGCTATAATACTCTAGCTAGTCATTTGCCAATAAGTCTCTAGAGCATTTAGTTTACTGCAAAACATCATGGAAGAGGAGTTGTTTGAAACACCAGAAATTGGATAGCGCTGCAGAAATGTTCAAAAAAGCAAACACTGCTGAAGTGGGGGTGTTGCCCATCTCTGTCTATCTTGCATACCAAAAGATATGTATACCAAAGTGCAAGTAAAATGATAAAGAAAACATGTAAATGAATTGTCAATCCACTATTGAAAGTGGTGTTATTATTTTAATTTATGACATGGAGTCTGGTGTGGAAAATTAATTTTACATCAGAATTTTCTAAATTATTTTGTGATACTTTCTGTTATTGCGAATATCTTGGTGGCCGCAGTTAAAATTGTAAAAATTCTACATCTTACACTAAAATAGATATATTTGAAATTATTTGATTTCTAAAATGGATTATCTTGATGATCTGAGATACCAATTTTAATAACTACAACTGGACATCTAAAAGTTCATATTTTGATTATACTGTTTTATTGTGTTTTCATTTAACATTAATGATTTTTCATCTATTCTTTCTGCATGTCTTTTATTATTGATATACCTTACTTACTTAGTCGCTCCTCTTCTACCGTGAGGTGTAGAGGTTTGCCAAAGAGAATGCCACACTGCTCTATCCGCCGTCTTTTTCCTGGCTTCTTTTCAATCCATCCCTCTATCACTTAGGGACTGTCGTATGTTGTCTTCCCAATGTACTTTGGGACGTCCTTGAGGTCTGCGTCCTTGACTTTTGATCTCCCATGACCGCTTTGGTATCCGATCTTCTTCCATTCTACAGACATGGCCAAACCACTGTAGTTGGGACTGCTCCACTCGTGTCTGCAGGGGTTGAACTTAAAGACTGCTACGTATTGTCTGGTTACGGATCTTGTCCCTTTTCGTCACCTGAACCGCCTTTCTTAGGTACCTCATTTCTGAAGTTTGTAATTGCCTTTCTTGGGCTGTAGTCATTGCCCATGACTCACATCCATATGTCAGGACAGGCACATAGGTCGAGCAGTATACATCCATCTTTGTTTTCCTGCTTATTTCTCTTCTGCTGAGGAAACCTCTGTTTATTGCATGGAACAGTCTACCTGCTGCTGCCCTTCGTGCAGTTAACTCCTCTTTGATTCCTCCCCTGCTGTCTATTACCACTCCTAGATATTTAAAGTTGCTGACCTGCTCCAGTGCTAGTGTTCCCAGGGTTATCTGATGTGTCTTTTCATCTCTGGCGATCACCATGGCTTTTGTTTTGGAGTTGCTGATGTGCATTCCTCTCTTCTTCAACTCTTCTTCCCAGACCTGCAAGTTTATCTGGAGATGTGCTTCGGTTTTCGTGATCAGGGCCACATCGTCTGCAAATGCTAGTTCCGATATGTAACTTGGTCTCATCTTCCAGTACCCTACTTCATACTTGTTAGTCCGTTCCTTGCAGGCTTTGATGACTTCATCCATGAGGAGTATGAAAAGGTACCGTGATAGAATGTCCCCCTGTCTCACTCCTCTAGTGGTCTTGAACTCTCCTGACTTTTGATTTGATGTCCGCACATAATTTCTGCATGTTTTATAGAAACTCTGTATGGCAGAGATCAGGGGTCCTGGGATATTCTTCCTTGTCAGGCACTCCCAGAGTTTGTCCCAAGGAACTTTATCAAATGCTTTCTCCAAATCCAAAAAGCAGAGATGCATCTCTTTATCATATTCAAGAGCCTTTTCACTTAGCTGTTTGAGTGTAAAGATAAGGTCTTGAGTACTTCTGTTTGCCCTAAACCCACATTGAGTTTCATCCATATTTGGCTCTGCTAGACCTCTTAATCGCCGTTCTAGAATCCTAGAGTAGACTTTCCCGGGGACACTGAGAAGAGAAATACCTCTGTGATTTTCACCCTTTTTAAATAGTGGTATTATTATGGCAACCCCCCCCCCCCCCCCCCCCAGTGTCTTGGTATCTTCTTGTGGCGCCAAGCTGCCTTGAGAATCTTCATGAATAGTATCTCTCCTCCTGTTCCCATGTATTTAATCATTTCCCGGGGACACTGAGAAGGGATTATTGACATACCAATTGTCAATTATATGTCTCTGCTCTCTACACATCATTTTGATTTATAATATGTGTATATCCAATAAACCACACACAATTTAGAATGAAAGAGCTACACTCCACTGTCTAAAATTCTGAACAAAAAATAATTCAGGCACAGTGTGCAAAATAGTTCAGGAGTTGAAGAGTCAAGTTAAGATTCTGTCTGATTTGAACAACTTCAAACATATGCGCAGACATTCTATCATTTAGTTTGTGAAATTTCCAATATGTAGACATTTAAGAACATGGCGAAGTTTCAAAGTTGACACCTTTAGTGCGAGAAAAGTTGCACGTCAAGTGTCAAGAAATGATTACATATCTGAATTACTCGTGGATATTCCACACATACTCGATTCAGGCGCTGACTGCGACACCAAATAATAAAAGGTTTGTGTAATGAAATTGAAGGATATATTGAAGAGACAAGTATGGCCAGAATAAAATTTGTTTCCCTCCTCTAATTTCCACCTCGGCGTTAATGCCATTTAGTATTTCATATTAATATATAATCGTTATTGTGAATATTTCACCATTTTTTTGAATAAAACTTTGACATACACAATTATGGCATTTGGCCGGGACAGAAAGACACAAATTGATGAAATTCGGCCGGACTGGAAAGAGTTAAGTAGATGTTTTCTTGCAAGTGGCATCATAATGGAGACATCCATTTACACCAGGGCTCTCAAATTTGAACCACCAAAAGGTCCACACCATGACAATTTCAAGGACTACTTAAAGACTAGTTGGTGGCCCACATGACAACAATATGAAGGACTTGTGGGTCCTATCACAGTTATACCTTTCTCGCTTCTTTTGATGTCATATTTGCTTGCTTTCATTTTGTTCAGAATTTCCTTAATTACCTGCCAGATTCAGTTTTTAATTTCTCTTATACATCTACAGTGTCAATACCTGCAATTTTTCATGTTCTAACATGATTCTTTCCTTATTAATCTTAAATTTATTCAGCATTTTCAATTAATTATGACCACAGTTTTTGTATAGCAATTATATTTTCCTTGAACTTTGCCACCTCTCTTATACCATAGAGTGTAGAGATACCCTTTTCTTGTTTTGCGGTTTATAGTTTCTTAAGGATGGGGTAATTGAGTCTATGTCCAACCCTCATTAGTTACCCAGCAGGTTACAGTGTTACGGTTACAGTGTTACTATTTATTGATCCCATTTTAGGCCCTAGCAACAGACTGGCAAGCCTTTTATATCTTGATGACCCATTCCTCAGCGTACTTGTGGGTCACAACTTCATCTCTAGCGGACCCTGTATTGGGCCATGAAAGTCCAGTGGGTGGTAAAGACTCCATCAGAGGTGTCTCGGATGTTGCCGTGGCCTCTTTTTGCATTGGAGGTACTAGATTGCTGTCACCGTGCTCCATTGACCATCTAATTTTTGCTTTACCTGCATAGATTACGGCATCATTCACCAAGGACAACCGCCGTATGTCAGAATTGTGAACATTTTTCATACGTTGGTTGCGGAGAATGATTCCGACCAAATGTCCCTCAAGCGTGTCTGGGTCACCCTCAATTTGTCCACCAGTGATTTTGTGAGTGTCCATGTATGTCTCAGCACAATAGCACACTGCAGGGAGCACAGTGGAATTTAAGAGATAAGCACGTCAGTTCTGGTCTTGGCAGCCATTTTTATATAATGACATATATTCTAGTTTAAGCTTTCATATCTCTTACCACACTTACAATGACAGTCTGTTGCTGGTAGCAAATATGGCAGGTTCCTTAACCTGCATTCAACATTGGTCATTTAAAATGTAATTCAAACTGTGACAGGAAAACTAATAAGAGTAAGCATCCTCATATTGCTATATTTATAACAATGTTGAAGATAATAAGAAGCTATGTCTCTGACTGATATATCACAAGTAGTTTGTTTATTAGTGACACCGTCCTGCCAAAAACGGATGTGCCGGACCGTGTGTCAAACTGTAAACTAGTGACACAACACAATCCGTTCTTCAGATTACATCCTGCTACTTGTAAGGCCCTGTTCAGAGCTTGGTAGTGGGAGAATGAGAATGAACACAAAAGAAAAAGAAGTGGCACAATCATGAAGACAAGTATTTGTCTGCACTCTGAAACTATATCACAGGTACTACAAGAAGAATCTAAATCTTTGGCCACGGCCACACAAAGCAGGTTAATGGCCCATGGCTGCAATAGTCGTATAATAATACACCAATATATCCTTGATGAAGATCATTTGGTTAATATATGGTTTTTTATTTTTCTTGTTATCCCGTTACAGTCTGGCCTAGTGGTTAAGTGGCACGGCTCACAATCCGAAAGTGCTAGGTTCAATCCCCGTCACAGCACCGGCCATTACCCTGGTGAAGCAAACCCTTAGAAAATGCAGGAGGAAGCAGACCCTTACATAAAATGCATGCTGAAGTCGGATGCACTAGGCCGACAGGCGCAAAATAAAAACCACAGTGCAACACACACCCACCGTGGGGAATGGAGAAATAAGTTGAAAGCAAAAAAAAAAAAAAAAAGAAAAAAAAAGGTACAGTGGTCAAATTTAAGTTAAATCTGGCCTAATTTCAGTTACAGCCTGGCCTTATTTAATCAATGTAAAACTGCTTTTCAAGATTCAGTCCTTTGTAGCAATAGTTCTCAACCTTTTTCCAGATTTCCCTGATACCAATGACAATTCGCAGTCCACCATCACTCTCCCACCACACAATGTCAGATTGAAAACCTGCACATAAAAGCCTAATTTATTCACGGTACTCCCACAGGACTCTTTGCAGAGCCCCACAGTGCTGTTCGCCTAGTCACTACTTTACAGTATAATAACTTGCTTCTCAAATTATTACTTATAATTGCATATGTGATGTACTCCCTTTGCAAGCCACAGAAAAAGGCTTAGTAGCTTGCATGATGCCTGCAGGTTGTGTGTCTGACAACTCTGTACTATAAGTTATCTTTTACTGCTGAACACCCCAAAGTTAAGTTCCAAATCTTACATTTGTCATACGTTGCAGAGCTAGAACAAGGCGCAGCCACCCTGGAGTTATCTTCTCCAGCTCCAAGCTGATAAGAGTCAGAGCAATGGTTGAGGGCTTGTAGCGGAGCAAAGCATGCCATGTCAAACAGCGGATCATCTTGGGCATAATACATGAGAGATAATCTGGGGGGCTCTGGCTGCTCTGGCTCGACAGCAGGTGGGGGTAGTGCATCATTAGCACTACGTGGATCTGGGGAAGCCAACAATAAATCCTGTTTAGGAAAACTTAGAAATCAATTTATCATCATGCAATGAAAACCTTACCTGTGGAGAACAGGTATTCATAAACAAATACAAGCAAAGTTACCCTGTTCCATAGGGAAAGAAGACTGGTCAGGCAAAATATACTGATCAGACATGTTAGTCAGGGTCAGGTAAAACATACTGGTCAAGACCCTCACCTTGGCTTCCTCATAGCCCTTCCTGAAATGCGCTGTTTTCATGGCAGCCTCGCTAACAAGGTGAGGGAATCGACGTGATCCCTGCAGTAGTGAGCGACACACAGATGAAGTCGAGTATAACACAACCGCCTGGAGGACCCCGGTCCACCTTGATCAGCATGCTCGGGATGCGAGGAAAGCTACTGCCAACCTGCCACTTAACGTCCTTTTCAGGACGCACAAAAAAGTAAACCTACTTATTAACTTAACGTCTTTATACTGGTTTAGAAGACCCTGCAGAGTCTGTATACAACCAGTTACATTTACATCACCTTGCTCTAAAAGCTATGCGCATCCAGTTTATTCTTAAATGCATTAACTGTCCCTGCCTCCACTACCTCCCCTGGCAATGCATTCCAAGCAGACACCACTCTCTGGTTAAAAAAATATTTCCTAATATCTAACCTGGACCTCTCTTTAGTCAGCTTGTAGCTATGCCCTCGTGTTATTATTGGCTGTATTTAAAAAAACTTGTTATAGTCTAATTTATAGATTCCTCTGATAAACCTGTATTAAGTCACCACGAATTCTTCTCTCTTCGAGACACTGTAGGCCGGTTTTTCTGAGTCGTTCCTCATAACTGTAATTCTGGAATCCCACTATCATCTTTGTCGCTCTTTTTTGTATTCTTTCTAGTATGTTTATGTCCCCTCTATGATAAGGACTCCACACCTGTACACAGTACTCCAATCTAGGTCTAACTAAAGCTTTATACAGTTTGACGATCACTTCCTTGCTCCTATGTTTAATATTTCTTTTTATCATACCTAACATTGCATTTGCCTTTTTCACTGCTACCTTAACTTGCTCACTCACCTTTCCTGTATGATCTATTATAACCCCTAGGTCCCTTTCCTTATCTATCTTTCTAATATTGTTTTCTCCCATTCTGTAATTATGTTCCATATTGGATCTACCCATGTGGATGACTGTACATTTATCTACATTAAACTCCATTTGCCAGCTTACAGACCATTCTCGAATTTTATCTAAATCCGACATCAATATATCCACTTCCGCTTTAGATGAGACACTACTGCATAGTTTTGTGTTATCAGCAAATTTTGCAATCATGGATCTCATATCAATGTCCAAATCATTTATATACATCAAGAACAAAATTGGTCCCAAAACCGAGCCCTGTGGCACACCACTTTTCACTTCACTCCACTCAGAGTACTCCTTAATTATGCCCACCCTCTGCCTTCTTCCCGTTAACCAATTTTCAATCCATTTGGCAACTTCGCCACCTATTCCATGTGATTTTAACTTTCGAAATAATCTTTGATGAGGTACTCTATCAAAGGCCTTTGCAAAGTCTAGATAAATAACATCCACTGGCTCCCCTTTATCTATGATTTTAGTAACCTCCTCCATGAATTCTAATAGATTTGTTAAGCATGATCTCCCTCTAGTAAACCCATGCTGACTATTTCTAATTAGATTAAATTTGTCTAAATGCATTACAATGTTTTCTTTGATTGACTTTAACAATTTACAGACTATGCTCGTTAAACTCACCGGTCTATAATTTGCCGGATCTGATTTTTTGCCTTTTTTGAATAAGGGGATCACTCCTGCATCTTTCCAATCCCGTGGAACAATCCCTTTTGTAAGTGATTGAGAACATAATATAGCCAATGGTTTTGCTAGTTAGTCTCTAATTTCATACAGCAATTTTGGGTGAATACCATCTTGACCTGGACATTTATTCACTTTCAACCCCTCCAATTTTTAAAAAACCATTTCCTCTGTAATACAGATTGATCTTAATCCCGCTGTATCCATGTCTCTTTGAAAAATATCTATAGGCTCTGGGATCTCGGAGCAGTCCTCCTTTGTGAAGACTGTGCCAAAGTACTGATTGAGCAGATTAGCAGCCTCCCTATTCTCACTTATTATTTTCTCTGTACTGTCTATGAGATGGCCTACTTTGTCTTTCGTTCTTTGTTTATTTCTAACATAAGAAAAGAAGCTTTTACTGTCAGTCTTGATCCTCTGAGCAAGTTTTTTTTCAAAGTCTATTTTTGCTGTTTTATTCGCTTTCTGAGATATGTTCTGCTTGTCCAAATATTTTACATATGTTTCTTTTGATTTACCTGCCTCTATATATTGTTCCCATGCTTTATTTTTTGCTCTTCTACATTTCACTACAAATCTAGTTATCCACTTTTTACGCTTGGGGTTTACCTCCCTACATGGAACACATTCCTCTTTTAGCGTTTCTAGAACTGTTTTAAAACTTTCCCACTCCTGTTCAACATCTGTTCCTACAACAATATCTTTCCAGATTATGTGGTTTGCTGCCTCTTTCATCCTCTTAACATCTGCCTTAGAGTAGTCGTATGTTCGCGTGTTTATGTTTACTTCTTTCCCTGCAATAAGATCCCAACGGATGATTTGATGGTCACTTGAGCCAAACAGTTCCCCAAACGGTAACGTTTTCAATCATATTTTCCTCTGTGGTAAAAACTAGGTCGAGTATGTTTTTGCCTCTGGTGGCTGCTTCTACATGTTTAATTAAAAAATTGTCAGTTATGCACTTAACAAAAGGTTTTGTGGGCATTCGAAACAACAACAACAACAACCCTGTTCCATGTCATCCAACACAGCTGATTGCCTATTTTCATTATCCCTTGCATTTTTCTCTCAAGCCTTGTCCAAGTAAACTAACTACACACAATGGAACATATATTACAACCAACTGTCAAACCAAAAGCAACTAAAACTATACCACACACATGTGATCACTGGCCAAAAAGCAGATGGGGAAACATGAAAAAATATGATTACTATGTATTTTTGTTTCCAATAAAGCTTTCGGCCCGACACATGACTAGTAAAAAAAAAGCAGAAATCGAATGTTTCCAGGGCCACAACATGGAAGTGGAATGGGATCTTGGTCAGTTATGGTCACTGACACTGATGCAAGCATCAAGCTATGAGTTGCTGGCTGCTGTCAGCTCATTCACTGCTGCATCTTCCTCAACTTTAATATATCTAAGGAAAGCAGTGGTTAGGCTTGAGGTTAATGGTATCTCCATAGAGCTTGTCCAGAAATGGTACGGTTATGACCATATGTGCTTTCTGTGTTAGACACCTTTGTAGCAGTACTTAAAAAGCACATTAACCACAAACCCTTATTGGGGAGCAAAGAATAGCACCACTTCCCTCTATTACACATGATGTAAAGTTGGCTAAAGCGCAGGACTAGCAAATTCATTATATAAAACACAGTGCTACAGAAACCAAGACTACAAGAGCACATGCATGCCAAGGCAGTGGATATGTTGCAAGGATCTCAACAGTAGAGGTGCATGCTCTAATTAGAGCAGAAATGGAAGAACAACAATAATGTTGTTTCACAGACTTTAACTCATTCACTATATGGAGCAGAGATACTTTAACTCATTCACTATATGGAGCAGAGATACTTTAACTCATTCACTATATGGAGCAGAGATACTTTAACTCATTCACTATATGGAGCAGAGATACTTTAACTCATTCACTATATGGAGCAGAGATACTTTAACTCATTCACTATATGGAGCAGAGATACTTTAACTCATTCACTATATGGAGCAGAGATACTTTAACTCATTCACTATATGGAGCAGAGATACTTTAACTCATTCACTATATGGAGCAGAGATACTTTAACTCATTCACTATATGGAGCAGAGATACTTTAACTCATTCACTATATGGAGCAGAGATACTTTAACTCATTCACTATATGGAGCAGAGATACTTTAACTCATTCACTATATGGAGCAGAGATACTTTAACTCATTCACTATATGGAGCAGAGATACTTTAACTCATTCACTATATGGAGCAGAGATACTTTAACTCATTCACTATATGGAGCAGAGATACTTTAACTCATTCACTATATGGAGCAGAGATACTTTAACTCATTCACTATATGGAGCAGAGATACTTTAACTCATTCACTATATGGAGCAGAGATACTTTAACTCATTCACTATATGGAGCAGAGATACTTTAACTCATTCACTATATGGAGCAGAGATACTTTAACTCATTCACTATTTGGAGCAGAGATACTTTAACTCATTCACTATATGGAGCAGAGATACTTTAACTCATTCACTATATGGAGCAGAGATACTTTAACTCATTCACTATATGGAGCAGAGATACTTTAACTCATTCACTATATGGAGCAGAGATACTTTAACTCATTCACTATATGGAGCAGAGATACTTTAACTCATTCACTATATGGAGCAGAGATACTTTAACTCATTCACTATATGGAGCAGAGATACTTTAACTCATTCACTATATGGAGCAGAGATACTTTAACTCATTCACTATATGGAGCAGAGATACTTTAACTCATTCACTATATGGAGCAGAGATACTTTAACTCATTCACTATATGGAGCAGAGATACTTTAACTCATTCACTATATGGAGCAGAGATACTTTAACTCATTCACTATATGGAGCAGAGATACTTTAACTCATTCACTATATGGAGCAGAGATATCAATATCCGTCTTCGTCACGCACCGTATGTATTATTTGCTGAAATATCTGGTGGCATTGTTGACGAAAATTGAAATTTTCAACTTCACATGTCTTCAAGTAAAATGTGAATAATGTGAAAATGATGACACATAAATAAGGTGGAACTTTAAGAATATCCTTCAACAAGGATGATCCTTGGTAGATAACCATTATCTTGCCCATGTATGGGAACATAGTTGAGTGATCATCGTTCGGTCACTAGTTATTGCTGGATTTATATGATCGGAAAAAGGCGCCTGGGGTCAAGGCAGCCTAAAACATTGGGTACCAGAATAATCTGGGGAAAGTCAAGTCGGCTGGCGTGATGTTGACCACATCACCCCCATTGTGCCTTTGATCAAGAAATATATGGGCATAATACCATATTCCCAATATGCCACACTGGGGTGTTAATGGCATTCATTATTCAATTGTGAATAGCTTAATATTTGATATGTGGCATGTTTTTTAATGAGATATTAATAAAAGTCCCAAGTGAGTGATATTGTGTTCTGAGTTTCATGGTGACATCAAATGTCCTTAGTGAATGACATATCTTAACATTTAAATTTGGCCTGTGACAAACTAATGTCCTACAGAGACACATTTTATGAAGTTGCAATATTGAAATACAAAATACTGGCATCTTTGACATACTTAAATTAATCTTTCTTCATGATGGCATAATCAATGATGGGTTTATCTTTCCTTTTGATTCACATCAAGTGTATATAATTAACACAAATCTTCTTCCTTTAACTGGTTCATTCCAAAGAGGTGCTATATATTGGCTTGAGCTATTGCCATCCTGGGGGAGGCACCTACCTCATACCAGGCGCGTCAGCAGGGTTGCGGATTGCTGAAAGGCCTCCTAATTTGGAGGTTAGCTGCGAATAAATAAGCAGACGTGGACAAAAACGGGCTGGCAGGCATGGAGGCTGTAAGGAGGCAGCCCCTCCACCATGCAAAGACACAACAGGCTAATCACCTGTTTGTCGTAAAAATGATTACAAGTCAAAACATAGAGAAAACCGGACTGACCTCAACGGCGACGAACAGGCGAGAAATAAGGACTACGATTTACGGAACATGGAATGTACGAAGTATAAACGGAAAAGAACAAGAACTAATAGAGGAGATGAAGAGAGCAAAATTGACAGTCCTGGCACTTACAGAAACAAAGAAAAAGGGACATGGCATTCTGGACCATGATGGCAAAATGCTATACTACAGTGGAGTTCCCATGCGTGAACGAGCCAGGGCAGGGGTTGGTTGTATGGTGAATGGTAACAACAAAGCAAACATTAAAGGATGGAAGTTCATTTCAGAACGACTGATGGTTCTAAGTCTACAAGAGGAGGATAGTCAAATGGATATCGTCACTGTGTATGCACCAAACGAAGATGAGAGCACTGACATAAAAGATGAATTTTATGAGCTCCTTCAAAGGACCATTGACGATTGCCATAATGAAATACTTCTCCTTGGAGACTTCAATGCAAGAGTTGGAAACGACTATTCCTAGATGGGATGGAGTGATCGGTAGGTATGGAGAAGATGTCTAAAATGACAATGGAAAACGACTGCTGAGATTCTGCAGAGAACAAAACCTTGTTATTACAAATACAAGGTTTCCACACAAGCGTATCCATGCCTACACAAGATGTGAGCCGGCAAGAAATGAAAGATCCATAATTAACTATGCAATAGTGAGGAAAACTGATTTCAAGTATGTAAAGGATGCTAGAGTGTTCAGAGGACCAGAGATAGGTAGCGACCACTACCTAATTAAAATAAAGAGAGAAATTGAAAAACACTATTCAGCCAGGCAACGCCCATCAGCAAGCATGAAACAACACACAAGAAGAAAATAAAATTAAGGCTTACAAACTACGAGAACCAGATGTTAAGAGGAGATACCAAGGGCTCATAACAACAGCAATAGAAAGGATAGAGGAATCTGAAGAAGATATGGAAATGCTTTGGGTAAAATTCAAAGACATCCTCAAAGAGGCTGCAGCAGAGGCATGCGGTCAAACCAAAGAAGGGTGGAAGAGAAAGAGTACACCCTGGTGGACAGAAGAAGTGAAAACAATAATACGAGAAAAGAAAAAGGCATGGAAGCAATACCTAGGGGCTAGGAATACAGAAGAACAAACAAAGAAATATAAAGAATATGTAAATTTTAGAACAGAAGCAAAGAAGACTGTGCTCAAGGCCAAACAGAAATCCTGGGAAGAATTTGGAGAGAAACTGGAAAATGCTGGAGAAAACCAGAAACTGTTTTACAGGACCTTAAAGAACATGAGGAAGGAAAAGGAATGCCCCCTGAAATTTGTTAAAGATAAACAAGGTGTGCTGTTGACTGCCCCAGAAGAGGTAATGAACAGATGAAAAGAATATTTCTCAGATCTCCTTGGAGTGGAGGAAAACCAAGCTCTGGAAGTAACAGTCCCAATTCAAGAAGAGGGAGGCATGGAGGGAAACGATAATATCACAATGGAAGAACTAAAGGCAGCATTGGAGAAAAGTAAGATTGGTAAAGCAGCAGGACATGATGGTATAACACCAGAAATGGTTAAATACATGGGAGCGGCAGGAGAGATGCTATTCATGAAGATTCTCAAGGCAGCTTGGCGCCACAAGAAGATACCAAGAGACTGGGAGGTTGCAATAATAATACCAATATTTAAAAAGGGCGACAATCGACAATGTGAAAATCACAGAGGTATTTCCCTTCTCAGTGTCCCCGGGAAAGTCTACTCTAGGATTCTAGAACGGCGATTAAGAGGTCTAGCAGAGCCAAATATGGATGAAACTCAATGTGGGTTTATAGCAAACAGAAGTACTCAAGACCTTATCTTTACACTCAAACAGCTAAGTGAAAAGGCTCTTGAATATGATAAAGAGATGCATCTCTGCTTTTTGGATTTGGAGAAAGCATTTGATAAAGTTCCTTGGGACAAACTCTGGGAGTGCCTGACAAGGAAGAACATCTCAGGACCCCTGATCTCTGCCATACAGAGTTTCTATAAAACATGCAGAAATTATGTGCGGACATCAAATCAAAAGTCAGGAGAGTTCAAGACCACTAGAGGAGTAAGACAGGGGGACATTCTATCACCGTACCTTTTCATACTTCTAATGGATGAAGTCATCAAAGCCTGCAAGGAACGGACAAAAAAGTATGAAGTATCGTACTGGAAGATGAGACCAAGTTACATATCGGAACTAGCATTTGCAGACGATGTGGACCTGATCACGAAAACCGAAGCACATCTCCAGATCAACTTGCAGGTCTGGGAAGAAGAGTTGAAGAAGAGAGGAACGCACATCAGCAACTCCAAAACAAAAACCATGGTGATCGCCAGAGATGAAAAGAGACATCAGATAACCCTGGGAACACGAGCACTGGAGTAGGTCAGCAACTTTAAATATCTAGGAGTGGTAATAGACAGTATGGGAGGAATCAAAGAGGAGTTAACTGCACGAAGGGCAGCAGCAGGTAGACTGTTCCATGCAATAAACAGAGGTTTCCTCAGCAGAAGAGAAATAAGCAGGAAAACAAAGATGGATGTATACTGCTCGACCTATGTGCCTGTCCTGACATATGGATGTGAGTCATGAGCAATGACTACAGCCCAAGAAAGGCAATTACAAACTTCAGAAATGAGGTACCTAAGAAAGGCGGTTCTGGTGATGAAAAGGGACAAGATCCGTAACCAGACAATTCGTAGCAGTCTTTAAGTTCAACCCCTGCAGACACGAGTGGAGCAGTCCCAACTACAGTGGTTTGGCCATGTCTGTAGAATGGAAGAAGATCGGATACCAAAGCGATCATGGGAGATCAAAAGTCAAGGACGCAGACTCCAAGGACGTCCCAAAGTACGTTGGGAAGACAACATACGACAGTCCCTAAGTGATAGAGGGATGGATTGGAAAGAGGCCAGGAAAATGACGGCGGATAGAGCAGTGTGGCGTTCTCTTTGGCAAACCTCTACACCTCACGGTAGAAGAAGAGCGACTAAGTAAGTAAGCTATTGCCATCCTTTATATACTAAAGTTTCTCAATAACAACTTTTGCCAAATGTATAAATGTATCTGTACTTCCTGCCTGAAGTTTTACATTTAAAAAATAAATCTGCAAGTTCAAACATTCTGAGTATTACAATTTTTTTTATTTCGTTCTGTTCGCCAAGGTGGTGTGTGTTGCACCATGTCTTTATTTCGCACCTGTTGACCCAGTGAATCCGACTTCAGCATGCATTTTATGTAAGGGTCTACTTTCTTCTGCATTTTATAAGGCTTGCTTTCCCAGGGCAACGGCTGGTGCTGTGATTGGGGACCGAACTCAGCAGTTTCGTGTTGTGATCCATGTGACTTAACCACGCCGTCCCCTATTCCAGAATGAATGAATTCTAATTAAAGCCACAATGTCAGAACTTGGATGATTACAAAAATTACCTGGCGCTGTCGTCATCATCGTTTGCAATCAATAAACAAGTGAGTCTTCTATCTGAACAATGGACAAGTGAGTCTTTTATCTGAACAATGGACAAGTGAGACTTCTTTCTTTCTTTTTTTTTTTGCGTTCGCCTTATTTCTCTATTCCCAAAGGCGGGTTTGCGTTGCACTGTGGTTTTTATTTTGCGCCTATCGGCCCAGTGCATCCGACTTCAGCATGCATTTTATGTAAGATGATAAAGATGATAGTGGGATTCCAGAATTACAGTTATGAGGAACGACTCAGAAAAACCGGCCTACAGTGTCTCGAAGAGAGAAGAATTCGTGGTGACTTAACCTTAGGCACGCTACATAATTAGTGAAAAAATTTGACCTAATTAATTTTCTTAATTAGTCGCTGTGGTAGTCGTCTTTCAAAATTTGTAACTTTTATGTTTGTTTGTCAATAAATATGATTTTCTGGTGCGTAGATACACAATAGCATAACGAACATGTGGGTGTTATTGTTTTTGTTGTATGTTTGTTAGTTTTTGAGATTTAAAAAGATGAAGTTGAAAATTTATGAAAATCTCGGGAAAAATTTGGACTCGACCACTAGGCCTAGTCGCTTCGATAGAAAACCATGGAAACCACAACAACGTATCGATACTGTGTTTACAATATCTACACAACTGTTAGTTTCCAATTCAAACGTAGTTCTTTCATTTAAGCAAACAAAATAAACAGATCTACGCGATAAAAATCTTTCTCAACAACCTACTTCCCCTTTCGCAAAAAGTCGGCTTGCTCCAAACGGCGTATACAAAATTAAAACTGTTCAAAAGCCATTTGTAATCGAACACACGATACTTTAACCGGCAAAATATCGTGTATATATGGAGGGCGTAGTCAGCAGTAAAAAATGGCTGTCAGGAGTGACTCCGTTCAAAAAAAAATTTTTTTTTTCCGCACACCGTTTTTGCAGGCCGAGCTGGTTCAAAGAGAACGGACATTGGAGTGCTAAAGGTTAATACAGGTTTATAAGATGATCAGAGGAATCGATAAATTAGACTATAACAAGTTTTTTAAAATACAGCCACCTACAATAACACGAGGGCATAGCTACAAGCTGACTAAAGAGAGGTCCAGGTTAGATATTAGGAAAATTTTTTTAGTCAGAGAGTGGTGTCTGCTTGGAATGCATTGCCAGGGGAGGTAGTGGAGGCAGGGACAGTTAATGCATTTAAGAATAAACTGGATGCGCATAGCTTTTAGAGCAAGGTGATGTAAATGTAACTGGTTGTATACAGACTCTGCAGGGTCTTCTAAACCAGTATAAAGATGTTAAGTTAAGTTAAGTTAAGGGTCTGCTTCCTCCTGCATTTTCTAAGGGTTTGCTTCCCCGGGGTAACGGCCGGTGCTGTGATGGGGAACGAACCCAGCACCTTCTGGTTGTGAGCCGTGCCACTTAACCACTAGGCCACGCCGTCTCCGGTCTTCTTTCTGAACAATCAGACCTGTCGAAGATGGATGTGTTAGACCAAAAGGTGCAAATATCGCAGCTAAGCTGTAAATGAGAGACAACGCATTCCGTTCTCCGGACAACATCTTGCTACTTGCAAAGCCCTATTCAGGGTTTGGTAGTGGGAGATTGTGAATGAACGCAGAAGAAGAAAGAGAAATGAACAATCAGAAAATGTGACTTTTGAGGGTGACCGAATGTAAACTAACTACATACAATGGAACATACATTTGATTACAATCAAATGTCAAACTAAAAGCAACTAAAACTATGCCAAACACATGTGATCACTGGCCAAAAAGCAGATGGGGAAACATGAAAAAATATGATTACTATGTATTTTTGTTTCCAAATAAAGCTTTTTCTGATTCAATTGTTTTGACATCATCACCGACTGACCGTGTGAAGAAAATCTACAGCAGATGGCATCAGAATATCCCAGTTGAGTTTACTGAGAATTACCACTTCCATGCGGGTTATCTCTGCAAATGAGCATCCACATCGACTCTTCCTCACAAGATCCGGAGTTGGGGGAATATTCTGATAACAGACAAGTTAGAATATAGTAACACCTCACTTTCAAACTCTCCATATTACAAAATGAAGTTTAAATTGTTCTACAATATTTCTCTCATATCTAATGTTTCTTCTCCTATCAGACGAATGAACAACAACTAATACAATGTAAAACTGTCTTGTCTTACCAACATTTATCATTTGTCTTGTCTTACCAACATTTACCATTTGTCTTGTCTTACCAACATTTATCATTTGTCCTGTCTTACCAACATTTATCATTTGTCTTGTCTTACCAACATTTACCATTTGTCTTGTCTTACCAACATTTATCATTTGTCCTGTCTTACCAACATTTACCATTTGTCTTGTCTTACCAACATTTATCATTTGTCTTGTCTTACCAACATTTACCATTTGTCTTGTCTTACCAACATTAACATTTGTCCTGTCTTACCAACATTTATCATTTGTCTTGTCTTACCAACATTTATCATTTGTCTTGTCTTACCAACATTTACCATTTGTCCTGTCTTACCAACATTTATCATTTGTCTTGTCTTACCAATATTTACCATTTGTCTTGTCTTACCAACATTTACCATTTGTCTTGTCTTACCAACATTTATCATTTGTCCTGTCTTACCAACATTTATCATTTGTCCTGTCTTACCAACATTTACCATTTGTCTTGTCTTACCAACATTTACCATTTGTCTTGTCTTACCAACATTTACCATTTGTCTTGTCTTACCAACATTTATCATTTGTCTTGTCTTACCAACATTTATCATTTGTCTTGTCTTACCAACATTTACCATTTGTCTTGTCTTACCAACATTTACCATTTGTCTTGTCTTACCAACATTTACCATTTGTCTTGTCTTACCAACATTTACCATTTGTCTTGTCTTACCAACATTTACCATTTGTCTTGTCTTACCAACATTTATCATTTGTCCTGTCTTACCAACATTTATCATTTGTCCTGTCTTACCAACATTTACCATTTGTCTTGTCTTACCAACATTTACCATTTGTCTTGTCTTACCAACATTTACCATTTGTCTTGTCTTACCAACATTTACCATTTGTCTTGTCTTACTAACATTTATCATTTGTCCTGTCATACCAATAATTACCATTAAATATTCATCATTTTGTTAGTTTGCATGTCCACTATACTTCTTGTGTACCTTATATTTTGCATCCTCAAATTTGGTCTAGAGGTATCACAATTAAGTACAGCTGACTGATGTTAAAAGTTAGTAATTATGGCAGATATTAGAAATATAATTTCATATTTTCTTTCCTCCCTCTTTGTGCAACCTTTGCTCGTCACCAATTTATATTTTAAGTCGTTTTCTTCAATTTTGTTCATGAGTCTCCTGTTAGTCTGACTTTTTCTTGCAAATGCAGTTCATCAAGTAGTCTAATGGTGTCCTCCGTCTCCTGTTAGTTCCAGTGAAGTGCACGTCTGGTTATAATGTAAGGTTGTTTCCTATAGGCATAATTCATATCCAATTGCTCTCTAATATACATATGTCCTGGTTATCTTCCCAAAGTCTGTCCAAGATTTGTACTACTTCCAGTCATCTAAAATGAAGTATGAAACCAAGGCCTTTGATGGTGCTCCTTTGTAGTTCGAATCTAATGTTCGTGCCGCATGCCATTTTACAAACCCACAGAGTATGACAGACTTTACATTTCTGATGAATATTCTAATCTTATAATCATGGGAGAAAGAGTTCCATATTAGACACTTTGTTACAAAGCTAATATAACCTTTACCGTACAAGCGGCACCATTTTTAGCAGGAAAACAAATGTAATGTTTTTTTCTGAAGGCGAGAAAATTAGCCAGACGGAGTCTCCAGTTTAAAATGTATAAACTTCCAGGTTAATTTTACAGGAAATGCTGAACATACGGGTATTTTAATCTAAAAACAGACTTTACTCCTGTCAGCTTCAATTACAAATGTGAAAATAGGTTACTTTATTTTTAAGTGAATTTTGAAACAATTTATTCTTCTTTTCACTCGGAAGTTTAGTTTGTTTATGTAGATGTAATAAATATGTTTTAGCAGAAACCAACAGATACGTAAAACGTTAATATCCATCTTCTGTGGCAATTTAAAAAAATTTTCATCAGGCGCGACCCCCCCTCCCCCCGAAATAGGTGAGACAAAATGTTTGTGCTGTTTTCATCATCATCTTCTTGTACCTCAGAAACTAACACATACAAAAAAATAACATCAACAAGTTCTTTATTAATTTATGTCTCTACATACAAACAAGCCATATCTTTAGACCAACAAATAAAAAAGGTTACAGGTTCTCAAAATCAACAACCATAGCAAAACGTGACATACTGAAAAATAATAAGCTGCAAGGGAAATTGTGTCAATTTTTAAAGTCATGTGGCAAAGGTTACCTTTGTTCATTCCAAGTGTTGTTCCTTCTCGTTTGACAAAGTCACTTTTTCCCATATATGTAAATATGTGCACTTTTTCGAACTATAAATCTTGACGGGAACCCTTTGTCTATTATTTCTTGTCTATAATTTTGTTTTGCTATGAACATACTGATCTATAACCCTACTTTTTTGTGTTCTCATTTTTAAACTGGATTTTCCTAGAAGTCTCTGTGAAAGTGCAACAGAAGACATAGATCATCTATAAAGACAAGTATTACAGTTTATAAAATGGTCACTGTACTTTTTATGTTTTCTCCCATTTTCAGCCTCACCTAGTGTTTTTCTTTGTGGATTATTCTGCAGGTCAGCTCTTAAAAGAAAGAAGTCTTGTACAAATTGGACAAATGTATGCGGTATCCCAACTAACATCAGTCAATCTTATCTTATATTGTGAGTAAAGCCTACAATATGATAATAACTGTATTATTACATCAAACTTACTTCGTCTTCTTCAAGTGTTTTGGCTGCTATATACAGACAGGTCACACCGACACACTTCAGATACTTAGTTCGAACCTGCAATGGTTAAAAACATACGGTTAATTACGACGGAAATTCAAAGTCCAATGTGACAAAATATGTGATACGAACATGTAAATATTGTGAAGTGCAAAATGAAAAAAAGGACAATTACTAAGTAACTAAAATTATTGTCAGCACATTAACCCTTTGAACCCTGGTCTGTAAAATCCTAATTACCTGTGCTCCTGTGAAAATATGAACAAGGTAAACTTTTCTCAACTTAGCAACATGACGATTATTGTCAATTCTTATTTTGAGAAGCAAATAACAGGCATATATCCTACCAAGCATTACTGTAAAATGTGACAAAATATTGTTGTGTATGTGGCTAGCAAGCACACACTGTCAAACAAATTGCTACAGACACCATCTTTATTTAAATATATGAAGGGCTTTGGCACAATGTGCTTCAAAGTGGATCAGCTTTAGTGGTGGTCTCATTTACAGTCCACGTTAATTTTGCAGAATTGTGCCTTTTAGTTCATGACAACTGGCACCTACTCAGTATCTTTTTTTTCAAAATGAAGTTAATTAACGTTAAACAAATTGCGCAAAAATTAGGACCAAAATGAAATTATCTATGCCAAACAGTATTAATGATTAAAAAATATATATCAGTATGAACTATTCAATTAAATTAATGCGGTATGGAAAATGCAGCATCATTTCTTTCATCTATTCACAATTTCATAAGTACTTCTGTGTCAAACTGTTTCATTACGACAATCCGTTTCTACGGTGCCCCAGTCAAAGTCTGAATTGGACATATGTTGAATATCCATGCGTAATTCAGAAAAATCTGGCAAAGATGGCGCCGTAACTGGCTGCGAGTTTACATTTCTCTACTGTTTTGGATCATTATGGATGCCGCCAGACCACGGATTTGCCTGGAATTCACACTAGTCGACGACTTACACTTGTGTTCACGGATACGTGGAATTGTTTTCCGTCTGGACTTGTTATTTCGTTCTTTTTTTGTGATTTCTTCCGTCCGTTTATCCTGGTCTGGACACCGGCTGAATGGCGCTACGCTTAAACTAGTTATACCTGTGTTGTATCTCCCGGGTTAGTTCTGCCGGTTCACCTTCACGAATTTGGCGTGTGGGAATTTTAGATGCTACTATGATGAACTGAATACAGCTGGGGAGAGATGCCAGACTCACTCACATGCTGAGTGTTGTCCATACGACCTCTTGTGGTTATCGAAAAGGCACGACAAACTGCGTTAGATGCCTTCCCACCTTTCTACCCTGCGGGTTACATGTTTACGGAAAGGCTTCGGTGGTAACCCTGAGGCAAAATCTGCATCCTATGTTATCTCCAGTCGTCTCGATGAATGTCTTGCCACTGGCAAAAGGTAGCTTAGGCTCTGTGAGTGAGGTTGACAAAAGGCGCAGTTTCTTCCTCACTTTAATCCAAATCTCCGCGCAAGTCACCCATTTCAGCGGACACAGCAAGAGATACGACTGTCCACACGGCTGAACAAAGAGAGTGGTCTTCATCACTTATGATGGACAAACTATCAATTCAGATGCGTGATAATTGGTCTGATCAAATAATAAATAATTTCTCTGGACTTGATGTCTGATTTCCATCGTGAAAAATGCAACAGTTTGAAAATTCAGCATGTTTGTAAATACAGACCCATCCCATAAAACTCTAAAGTAAACTAAATTTGTGCATGTGCTAGATACTTGGCCATCTTTAGGTCAGCCTAAATATGTAAACATGGTCTGGAAAGCTAATTAACAAAACACCACAGAAATATACTGAATGCCCCCAAATTGGACAATAATATGTTTCCGTGCCACTGATGCATATCAGATCAGATTGGAAAGCGTTAGGGAGCAGATAAAAAAAGGCGCAAGAAGTATATGAATATTATTAAAGCCAATTTTAATCCTTACAGTTCAAATCGACAAAAATTGACATGGTGCAAAACATTAGCTATTGTCAGAATGTCCAGAACCAACTCTTGAATCTTGTTGCTTTGGTGTCTGAATGGGCTCACAGCAGCAACTCATAGTTGGTTGCTTGCATCAGGATCAGCAAAACATGCTGCACTAGTGCAATCTGGCTAAAAGAAATTGGGATATCAGTGCGAAGGCAAACCAGGTACACATAGAAGTTAGCTGAAACTGGATGTGCTGAACCAAAAGGCGCTGATATCACAGCCTCGATTTAAACTACTATACAAAGTCCTTTTCAGGACAAACTTTGAAAAAGAAGTTCCTTAGGCGTCTAAAATATTATTGTACAGTGGGTGGCCCTTGTCTGTGGTAAACTACTCATCATGCAGCTGTTCTCTGACTTATGCTAGTTTGCTATATCAATTGTAGTAACAATGAACGAAATAGAAATTAATCACAATGCAGAAAGTTGACGCCAATTCATGTCTGACAACAAAAAAGAAAAGCTGAGTAGTATGCTTAGTCTAAAGTATTTAGCAGGGAACTGGAGTCTGATGGTAAAGAAATAGGACAAAAATAATTGATTGATTCTATACAAATACTTGAGTGACTAAGATAAGGAGAAATAGATTATTAATAATTTGAAATATTTAATAGTTTTTTTTTTAAAAACAACTTCGTTTGCTGAAGATGTGGCCATGATTATTAACCAGACCAACATTCAAATCTGGAAATATGAGTTGGGGAAGAGAGGCATGATCATTAGCTGTTCAAAAACAAAAACCATGGTGGTCTCGAAAGAAGAGAAGACATATCACATTTATCTGGATGAACAGCCTTTGGAACAGGTCAAGCAGTTCAAATGTATTGAAGCCGTAATAAACCAGAAGGAAGGTTTAAACAAAAGTTGGCAATGTGATTGACAGCAACTGGTAAACCTATCAATGCCATAAATAGAGGATCCCTCAGCAAAAGAGGAATAGGTAAGAAAACTAATATGGCTGTACACCACTACACCTATGTACAAGTTTAGATTTATGGATGTGAATCATGGGCAATGACAATAACCTCGAAAAACTAAATCCAAGTCTGGAACCATGACAAGATCTCGAAGCACAGTCCTTCAGATGCGAGTAGAACAATCTCAGCTTCAATGGTTTGGTCATGTCTGCAGAGTGAAAGAAGATTGGTTACCGCAGCAGCCCATGCAAAGCAAAGAGTCAAGGATCCAGACCCCGTGGATAAACCAAGGTCCGCTGTAATGACAACATAGGATAATCTATAAGAAACTGTGGACTAGACTGGAAGCGGGCTAAGAGGAAGACAGTGGATAGAACAGTCTGACGTTCTTTCTGGCAAACCTCTATATACCATGGTAGAAGAGGAGCAACTAATAAAGTAAGTTAAAAATAACTATGATTCTTATATGAATAATAAATAGTTATTATACAATGAACGGAAGTCGGAAGTGTTGAGTGATGCTAACAATAGCAAATGTGTATATAAAGGTACATACCTTGACCAGCTGCAAAACTCTATCCATCAACAAAATAGCCAGACCGCAAGTTTCAGGCAAAAATCTGAATTCTACTGCCAGATGAGCAAGCCATGTAGCTGTTTCATTACGATGTTGCTCTGTGATACTCTGAACATATGGAGTCAAGGAATGATTATTAATAATAATTTATATTAGCTTGGTAACAATATTTAATAATCGTGTTTCCTTTTTTGCTATATATAAAGAATAGTCACAAGTGAAACCAAATCCCTTAGTCAAAATGTTACAGAAATATCCTCAGACAGAGAAAAAGACATATACAGACATTCTGCAAGAGTTGAACATAGAGGAGAGCTGGTTTATCAATTCCATTTTGGTCCGAAAATTGAAATACTTTGATCACATCAAGAGGAGACACAATGGTCTTGAGAGAACAGTGATGGAGTGATGGAAGGTGTAGTGCCAGACAAAAGAGGAGAAGACGATGGCACCAAGATATCCAGGAATGAATATGCTGGAAAGGATAAAAAGATGAGTGACAAAACTGATAGTGGGATTCCAGAATTACAATTATGAGGAAAAACCGGCCTACAATGTCTAGAAAAGAGAAGAACTCGAGGTCAATTAATTATACTATAACAAGTTTTTCAAAACAAATGACCTACAAGGACAAGAGGGCACAGCTACAAATTAACTAATTAAAAGGTCCAGATTAGATATTAGGAAATGTGTTTTTTATTCAGAGAGTGGTGAATGCTTGGAATGCATTGCCAGAGTAAGTAGTGGAGGCAGGAACAATTAATGCATTTAAGAATAAATTGGATGCGCATAATTTTTAGAGCAAGGAAATGTAAATGAACCTGATTGTATACAGACTCTGCAGTCTTCTAAATAAGTATAAAGACGTTAAAGTAAGTTAACTGTTAAATAACAACCACTCTGGATCCCTATTGCCAGTCACTCCTTCTTCTGCATTCATTCTCAATCTCCCACTACCAAGCCCTGAATCTTTGCAAATAGCAGGATGTTGTCTGGAGAACGGAATGGCCAGTCACTCCAATGGTCCTGGCACCGGGTAAGATTGATGTCAGGATCACAGGCATTGTCTCTTGCTCCTCTGATGATCGTCATAGATTCAAACTTGAGAACAGACTATCTCCCGCATGGGCTGTCTTTAGCCACACAGCATTAACATTTTTCATTCCTTTATCTGGGGAACTGAGACGCTAGTCCAGTCAGGCACAACATACTGACAAAGACCACTATCTTTCTTTCATATAGCGTTCCTGTTTTCAATGCAGTCTAGCTGACGAGATGTGGATTGACGTGTTCCCCATAGCAGTAAGCTTCACGCAGATGAAGCCAAGCATAACACAACAGCCTGGAGGATCGCGGTCCACATTCATCAGCATGCTTCGGATGTGAGGAAAGCTACCACAATGCGCCACTAAACGTCCTTCTCACGACACCCAAAAGAGTAAACTTACTCATTGTGGGCATTAAACAACAACACCTTTACCTAGACTTTATCTCCTCTGACCTTTCCTACTGCCTTTCTTCTTTTTTTTCAGCTCCAGCAGGTGCTTTCTGTACACATATCACCACCTGGTCATTCCCCGTTTGTCCACTATCAATTTATCCAGCCTCCACTTACTCTTTCCACTTTGAATGACTTCCTGGCCAGCCACTCCCACTAGCTTGATTCATCCACATGTGATCTTATCATTGACGAGTTCACTCCAGAGTTTACTAGTAACAAGTTTGTACAACTTTTTGTACTCATTTATGTATTCATCCATTCATTTATGATTTATTAGCTCTTATTTGTATTGTTTGTTGTCTCTTTAGGTCATTAGTTAAGTTTCTATTTTTTTCTTAGCATGGTATATAACCATACCTATACATTGCTTTTTTCTACACTTCAAATTTGATGGGCAAATGTAAAGATAAGTCCCATGGCAACAATTGCTGTCGGGGATGATAATAACTCTTCATGTACTAAGTCGCAGCCTATGTGAAGTGGGGTGGTCAGTTCCCTATCTTGCTGTTTACACCTTCCTAAACTCATACGTCAGGTACGACAACAGCAACGAAGGCGAACTTCGATAAAGTTAGCAAACTTCAAAACCAAGCCATGAGAATTATAACAGGAGGCATGAAGTCAACGCCAATGTAGAACTTGAAAAGATTACAAAACTGCAATCCATGACCGATAGAAGAGACTGCAGAGCCCAGCTGCAGTCAGAGAAACTCCGAAGACTGACCGACCATCCAATGCACCAGAGACTAAACAATTTGGGAAATGGGAAACTAAAGCGGAGAAACTTTGCAGAAATAGCCAAAACAAAGATGCACGAAGATCCCATAAACGCACTAACAACACCAAAACCCATCACTACTGTGTGAAAACCTACCTGGAGGCAGGATATATTTCCAGAGGTGGTAGAAAATATACCAGGTATTGGAAACAAAAACTGCCAGACTGAAAAAGAAAGGAGAGATACTACCCTAAGCTTCATATCGAAAAGCTACCCAAGCATGGACTGGACTCATGCATACACCGACAGTTCTGTAACAAACACTACACAGAACGGAGGGGCAGGAGCATTCCTGAACCTACCAAATGGCAGAGAAATAACACTGTCATTCGCTACTGGTAAGTACACAAGCAATTTCAGAGCGGAGGCAGAGGCACTGAGGGCGGCAGTGGAAGAAATGGTGACACACAATGAAAATGAAAGCCATATAGTCCTGCTTACAGATGCTCTCGCCGTAGTCACAGCGCTTAAAAGCCAAAAAAACACTGAGCTTAATGACTTAAGAGCAGCACTCTGCAAACTGTGCCAGCAGTCCGCACCAAAAAGGGTAGTGGTACAGTGGGTCCCATCACACTGAAACATCCAAGGCAACGAGGAGGCAGACAGACTGGCAAAAGAAGGTGCAAGACTACCACAAACAGATACTAGTATGACGTACGAAGAGTCAAAACGGCTTATCAAAGCCAGATACATGACCAAATGGGAAACCGAACATACTGGTTACACCAAAAAAAAAGGCCTATTACCAGTTGAACCGAAGAGAGCAGGTCGTTGTCTTCAGACTTCGCACTGGCCACAATAGACTGAGGTACCACCTATTCAACAAATTGAAGATAGGTGGTACCGACGAATGCCCGTGCGGTACTGGTAAAATGACCGCTGAACATCTGCTGCAGAACTGCCCGACATACGAGGATCAGAGAGAGCAGATGTGGCCATCACCAGTGGAACTGCAAGACAAGCTCTATGGCAGTGGCGACAGCCTCAGGATGACCGCCGCTTTTTTCGAAAAAATAATGGTTACTGTCTGACTGCGTACGAAGAAGAAGAAGAAGATACGTCAGGTACACATTTACAACTGGGTCGACCGGGTGAGCGATAGTACCACGAACAAACCAAGCCCCTGATTTTTGGTCTTGTAGTGATTTTGAACCCTGGTGCGCTGTAATTCAAGTCTTAGCAAGCCAGCTCACTGTTGACTAGGTTACCCTCTAAGCAATTAACCACAGAAATAATAGTTGTAATATTTTGGTAGTATGTTTGTGTTCTCTTCTTCCCCCACCACCAGATTCCATGAGAAAATACTTATGCAAAAAGTCACTCTTAGGCAATTTCTATTTTAGGCCTGTGTTCTCTGCCAGAAGGTATTCTTTGGTCTTCTCAGTCTTTTTTTCTGTTGTGGACTGAGCACATGCCTGGTTATATTATTAGGTGTTTTCTGGAGAGTATGTCATATCCATTCTTACTAACTAACACTTTAACACCAATGTCAACCATGGACCTTAATTTGGAATACTTGAAATACTGGTATTCAAACAGCATGTCAATATCTGTTGCCAGGTAGTCGAAGGCTATCGGCTATCCGTAGTAGGTATTAAAAACTTCCTGCGGCTTACTAGGCTTGGAGAAAGGTACACATAATTTGGGTAGATTTTTTAACATGAATTTTGTTCCGGGCAGCGGCCGTAAACTCTTTTCAATTTCTAACTGCCAAGGAATTTTTAACTTGCTTGACACTGAACATCGGAATCCGTTTTCACTACCAAAAGCTCTGGGCAATTTGTACCAGAAGATCAATGTGAAAAAATCTCGGTCTCCCACGCGATTCGAACCCGCGAGCTCCGGCACCTTACCTCGAGGGATTTTAAAATTAGTGTTAATAAAACATAGATTTATGTCTGAGTTCATTATGTTGGAATGGACTTTCTAGATCAGGGGTATTCCTTCTTTTTAATGCATAAAATAAAATACAATTTTAACCAATTATATTTAAATACGAGTACAATGGTCAAGAACTTTATAGGTGACAAAGCAGTGCATTGTGGTTTCTTATCTACTTTCATAATTTAGAAAATGTTAAATGGCAAACAAAAATTTTATTTTCTTCCCATCTAGGTTAAAAGACCCTCTGTTCTAGATGGAGACGACATTTTTCAAAAGTGACCTGAGATAGTTTAAAAGCATACGAGTACTCATCATGGATCCTTACCTGATCACCTGACGGCCTGATATAGATAGGCTTCCACATTTTGCGCTCTTTATCAAGGTTTGAGCTCAGCATATGCATGACCCGCCTAGCATCCAAACTACTAACAAGACGATCCATTCCTCAACACCCCACAGATGCACCAAGAAACCTGAAAATTCATTGCTCTTTCATAAATTACTGGTAAAAATTCATACTTTGGTTTCAGTGCAACAATTTCTTTACACATAAATATAGTGTCACAACTATCTTCTCTTGCATAACAAATTCACAAGCTTGTGTTAAAAATTCACTCATCTGACAACCAGTACAGCACATTCGTCTATATCATAAAGCTGGTTAACATTATAATGTTGAAATAATACTTTTATACGTCTTAACTGATTCACTCCGTAGAGCAATACATATTAACTGATGCACTCCGTAGAGCAATACATATTAACTGATCCACTCCTTAGAGCAGATATATTGGCTCGTAAATATTCTCACCATACTCTAGAGCCTATGTATTGGCTCGCAAATGTTCTCACCATACTGAAGAGCAAATATATTAGCTTGTAAACATTCTCACCACACCGTAAATGGCAAAATTAGTCCCAAAGCTCACACTGCCATTGGGGATGAAGTGTTAGAGCCTTCATTGTACTAAGCCACAGCTTTGTAAGTTGTGATGGCCAGCTCCCTTCCTCATCTTTTTCTTTCCTTAGCCACCAGCCAGGTACCCATTTACAGCTGGATTGACTGAAGCTGCCCATAGCTGAAGTTGAACCCTATACCTTTGTCACGAAAAGCAAGTGCTATACCAATGTGCTAATCAGCTGCACCATAGATCTGATATGTTGGCTTGTAAACGTTCTCACCTTACCATAGAGCAAATATATTGGCTTGAAGAGTTGTCATACTTATATATAAGCATTTCACCATATCAAGTATTCCTAAATTTATAAATTTACCCGTACTTGGTAGTGACAATTTTACATTTGAGACAATAAATATGTTCAGGTGGATGTTGAATTGCATCTTACATGGAAATCATGATATGCTTTTGCAACTTCGTCTATGTTAATATTATGTAGTGCAATAAACACTACACAAAACTGTTAGAAAACATTACATTAATTTGGAAAATGTTGGTTTTGCTTGATGTAAGTACAGCATTCACTTATATGTACATCTGGTAAATTTGATGGCCATTTGACTTAAAATTTAAATGTACAGAGTTTGAACAAAATTAATGCAATTTTACCACAAACTGCACTTTTCGGACACAACTTTTCTATTCACAAGGTTATTCACAAGTCCAGTCAGACACAAACATACTGTGCCAAGACATTGCATCAGGGTCAGGTACAATACACTGACCAAGACCATAATCTCTTTTTCATGTAGCATTCCCTGGAAACAGGCTGTTTCCAAGGCAGTCTGACTGATGAGATGTGGATCGATGTGATCCCCATAGTAGTGAATGTCATGCAGATAAACCCACGCATAGCACAACCGCCTGGAGTACATCGGTCCACCTTCATCAGCACGCTCTGGATGTGAAGAAAGCTACTACAACCCACCACTTAACGTCCTATTCCGGGAGCACAAAAGAGTAAACTTGCTCATTGTGGGCATTAAACAACAACATATAAAATCATTTACCCGATCTAAATTGTATTTTGTACCTTGTCTGTCATTTCACAAGGTTAGGGTTAGAAAATATGTTTAAAATAGCACATGCAATTGTACACGTACAATTTAATTCCGCACAGATTTTTTTCCCCAACTATTATAGTATTATTTATATTGAAGATTGAAGTAAATATTGAAAGAATCAGAATGAAAATCAAAATGCATTACCTGACCGTCACTGTCACCCACGTGAAATAACAAAGTGCAAAATACTTCTTAATTCTGGTGAATTAAACGACAAGTACCAAATAAAATCGTTCTTGACAGTCTGTAGATATAACATATTTATTAGAAAGTACGGGCCGTTTCGATCATTCTTCATTTTTTAGTTCTTGGGCTGACGACATGATTCATTTCGCTGTTTTAGCGTCAGTCGTCGTCAGCACTTCTATAGAACTCTATGAATTTATTTGGGGTCTTTCACCATTGCTTGAAACTATAAGATGATGTCACAAGTTGATATCAATTGCTCAACATATTCTGGATGAAATAATAACTTTCGCTAACATAATTTTTTTTTTTAAAAACACAATAACTTGAGAAAGAGGACAACCAAGCCAAAGTAGAAGTTACAGCAGACAACATAAGTGACAATGTCAAAGAGGGAGAAAAACTAAAGAACACGACCAACAAATGTACAATCTATCTTACCTGAGAACGAACCTGGTAGAGTTTTGGAACTCTGGACGTCCTTAGGTCCATTAATTATTTTACTGCCAGCAAATCTCCATATTTCGTTCGAAATACCTACGTTCTACCAAGATAGAAAAATATGGATAAGATTTAGAAGAGAACTACTTTCATAGCCTGCATAATTAGGTAAACAGATACATACGCAGCAATTATAATTTGGAGGTTAAAATGTAACTTTCTCTTTAAATTCGAACATATGTTTACCACAAAAATATATTTTTTGATGTGTTTAAGTTACTAACCAGAGTTTATATGTCAATTTAGAGGAATAATCTGACAGAAGTGTTTGCACTATATTGTTTTGTAGTATTTGTTTACTTTGACCATATATCTGGATAAATCTAAAGTATTAACCATTTCTGTGCTGAGAACAAATAGTGGCTATATGCGAGGTTTATATTACACAGTTAAAATAACAATTGCAATATTATTTAACATTACTTGTAAATACTTTTGAAGAAGGTCAAATTATAAATCAATAATGGTTATAATAAGTTATATCTCTGAACTAATATGCACACCTATTTTGAAAATTTAAGTTCATTATTATTTCAGTTCCTGGTATTCCAAATAGGAAAGGTACAGCAGTTACAAATAAAAGACGATGATAAATTGAAAAAGGAGAGGAGAAAGGGCTAGGGGGAGAGAGAGAGAGAGTGAGAGAGAGAGAGAGAGAGGGGGGGGGGTAACATTAGCAAAATATAGTTGAAAACAGAAGTAACAATTACAAACAATAGTTGAAATATAGTGATGTTATTAATAACATCGTGGCATTGTTAGTGTAGCATAGCCAATCTTAATTCAATCAGTAGGCCTATGCCACCAACAGCTCTCTTTCACATAGTTTTATTATTACAGCCCAGCGGAACAGATAAGGTTGGGATCACTGAATGCATTCCATGAAATGTTCTACGTATGTATCATGCTTAACATTGTTCCCACCTTGTCTGATTTCTTCGTTTCCCTCCTGACAATTGGTTGTTTTTAAAAATCTGTCCCTCATTGTGCGTTGGTGTTCTTTTTCTTTTCTTCTTCTTCTTCTTTTTTTTCTTCTTCGCCGTTCGCGACGAAAAAGGCGCTTGTGTCACAGTGTACAACGAGGCTGCGATCACTCTTGTAGTTTCTGACATACTATTGAGTGCCCCTGAAGTTCACTAAAACCGTCTATGAAAGTATGAAATGTTCTACATGAAGGTCAGCCCTTTGAGATGAGAACTGCTGTGCGACTGAGATGTCTTATCACCGTTTTCTTTTGACTGGCTATTGACCTGATTATGAAGATAACATAAGTCGACACAAATGCAATTAATTGAATTTGACAAGACAGCAATCATATACGCTGTTTATATTTTTAGAGAAGTAATGGAAATTGGGACTGGAAATTCACAAAGAAAAACATAAATTATGAGAATAAATGCAACTAGCGACAATCATATTGTGTTGGAAGTCACACTCATACAATATGTGTAATCCTTCATGTATCTTTGTAGTAAGCAATATAGATACATTAGTAGGTTCACCAAAAAGAAAGAAAGTATAAAAGCTTTATACCACATGATGATGATGATGATGGTGATATAATACCTTTAGCCGTGAGCTGGCAGCTCTTGACAGCTCAATGCCTCCCGGAAAAAAAGCACACGTCCTCCTCAATTGCTGTAGTGATGTGCATAGTGTGTTGTGCATGATGGAGTGTGGTGGTAGCAGCAGGTTCCGCAGATCGGCCAGCCCTGAGCACAAAGTCAAGAGGTGCTCGTCTGACTCCCCGTGATCATGATATAATCTGCAGTTTGGTTCACGTAGTGGTCTAATCTATTCAGATGTTTGTTGAGAGTGGCTTGGCTTGTCCTCAGCTTGAAGCTAAGAGCAGCTATAGATGACGCCTAACTGGCTGCGGGTCTACTTAGCTCAAGTGTTTGAGTCTATTAAGATGGACTCGCACATCGGTTAAACCACCCTCCGAGAAACTGGTTGTATACAGACTCTGTCGAGTCTTCTAAACCAGTATAAATACGTTAAGTTAAATTAAGAAGTTCAAAGTCTGTTCTCTTTGTTTCAATTTCTTGGCTGAGTCCTGGGGAATCTGGTTTTACTTGGTGTTTGAAATATATGCGGCCTGCCTGGGATGTCGCCCCCTGATCTAGCCACTCTTGTCTATTAGTAATTTTTTTAAGGATTTGCTTGCAGGTCTGTAGCAAGCAATATAGATAGAATAGGAAGTTCACGAAGAAACAAAACAAAAAATAGTCCAAAAGCTTTATTTCACATAAATGGAGAAATTCTGGAACAAGGATCAAGCTATGTATACCTTGACCAACTTATTTCAGCTGATGTCAAATGCGAAATGAATGCGTCTCAAAAAATGCTTGCTGGAGTAGGATGTGTTGGACCGAAATATGAAAATATCGCAGTCAATCTGTAAACTACAATACAACGCATTCCGTTCTCTGAACTACATTCTGCTGCTTAGGCTCATGTCAGGGTTTGGTAGCGGGAGATTGAGAACGAACGAAGCCAAGCCAAACCAAATGCGAAAGGGAGATTACTAAGATATGAGATATCTGCTTTGACAGAAGTGTGTCTCTCATGCTGTTAAATGTACTTTTGGTCATTGCAAATCTTTCAAAAGTGAAAATCATAAAATGCTATGTGCATTCAGTTTTATTGTATGGAGTAGAAACCTAGAACCTGAGAAAGAAAACAGAGGAGCGTATTGAGGCATTGGAAATGTGGGTATTCAGAAAACTTGGACGAGTTGCTTTGCAAAAATTGGAAAACCAATAGTGAGGTTCTGGAACAACCCCAGATAGATCAGACACTTCTGAGAGCGCATGAGCTGCAGTACTCAGCGACCCATAGATGACTGCTAGCGTCAGGGCCAGCGAACCAGAGCTGCAAAGACCCTTCTACACCTCTACGCGGTGATCCTGGATAACAGGCTGCAGCAGAGCAGACTGGCTAAGCAGAAGGGATCGAAGAGGGAATGCTAACCCGGTACTAAAGAAATGCTTGCTGAAGTCGGATGTGTTGGACCGAAAGGTGCAAATATCGCAGTCAAGCTGTACACGCTGTACAAGCTGTACGCATTCCGTTCTCTGGACTACATTCTGCTACTTAAGCCCTTTCAGGGTTTGGTGGCGGGAGATTGAGAACGAACGAAGCCAAGCCAAGCCAAGCCAAGACACTTCTGAAGGAAATACTAATCAGAAAAATAAAATAGTTTGTTCGTGTCGAGTGCTACGGCAGTCTACTAAAGGTTATTTTGGTGGGCAGAGTAGTGGGCAAGAGAGCCAAAGTAAGGAAGAGGTGCAGATGTACAGACACCATCAGGATGTGGTGGAAACAGTTTAAATGCGAGTACCAACCTGGCGCGAGACAGAGACAGACGGAGACCATTGCCGCCAACCTCCGTTACGGAGACGGCACTTGATGATGATGATGATAATGAGGTACAGATATAGATATCAAAATTAGAAATAATAAAGCGAGGAGGATTTAAGGATTTATGGAAATCAACAGAAATTAAATCTAACACAAAATTTTAAACAAAGTCTTCATTTCCAGTGTAAAGGCTGTTCTATTTGACTCCAAAACAACAACTAAAAAGGTTTTCATAAGTGGGTGTCAGCGTAGAATAGAGAGATTGAACTGGTATAAGCTTCTTCTTTTTCTTCTCGTTCGCCATGTTTTTTCTTGTTACCTATACACAAGAAGTCCAGTTCTCTGTAGTGGAGAGTTTTTCAGGGCTTCCAAACAGCTTTGTGTAGATATTCGTCTCCGTTGGTCCTCACTCAGTACGTAATTGGCTAGGCATATACGAGTCTTGCAGGATATGTTCGGATGTTTGTGTTGCCTGCCCACACATATACGAGTCTTGCAGAATATGTTCGGATGTTTGTGTTGCCTGCCCACACATATACGAGTCTTGCAGGATATGTTCGGATGATTGTGTTGCCTGCCCACACATATACGAATCTTGCAGGATATGTTCGGATGTTTGTGTTGCCTGCCCACACATACATATTGGCGATGGAGCCAATTTTAGCTGGTGTAAATGGCTATTCAATCTGTTATGTAACATTGTTAACCCCAACAGGATCACTTGTTCTGCTCGATCAAGACAGTGATAGTTGTCTTTCGCTTTGTCAACTTTCCTTATTGAAGGATAAGTGTCTTTATTTCTTGAGAGGTGATTGTTTGTTCGTTTTCTTCTTGTCTTGCTCCCTCCTTAGCCAACCTATATGTTGTCTCATTTCCTGGTAGGCTCCAGTCTGATGGTATTCACTGCGGCACTACCCTTCTTGTTGGTTTTTAGTTCGCCCAAGGCTTTCTTAGGCTCTGGACGGTAAGTACATCAAACCTATCACAATTGAGATCAATCAGTCAATATGTCTGAGAACTAGACATGACGCGTCACCAAGAATAACTATTAAAAAGGGGGTTAGATATGTGTGCGTGCTTTCCCCCTGCTTGTTTAATGTACATAAAGCAGATTTTTAAAGACATAGATGACAAGCCTGATTGAATATAGGATGACGTAAAATCAGTAGTGTCAGATATGCTGATACACAATGTTAATAGCAGAGGATACAGTACACCTGCATAACTTAATGGATAAGATAACCAGAAAAAGTCAGCGATATGGGTTGGAAATCAACATGAAAAAGACTAAAGTTATGGTTTTCACCAAAAAGAAAGAAAGTCCAAAAGCTTCAAGCCATATAAATGGAGAATTTCTGGATCAAGTGTCAAGCTATGTATACCTTGACCAACTCATTTCAACTTATTGTAAATACGAAAGGGAGATCATTAAAAGAACTGCAATCGCCAAAAATACATTTAACAGCATGAGAGATACACTTTTGTCAAAGCAGACATCTCAGATATTAAATATTATAACAATGAAATGCTATGTGCATTCGGTTTTATTGTTTGGAGTGGGGACGGCGTAGGCTAGTGGTTAAGTGACACGGTTCACAACCGATAGGGGCTGGGTTCGATCCACATCACAGCACCGACCGTTACTCCGGGGATACCCCCTTAGAAAATGCAGGAGGAAGCAGACACATATAAAATGCATGCAGAAGTCAGATGCATTGGGCCGACAAGCGAAAAATAAAAACCGCAGTGCAGCGCACACCACCTTGGGGAATAGAGAAATAGTAAAGTAAAGAAACCCACAGCATTACTGCCGTAGGGGTGTGAGATGTTAGCGATCTCACATTTCAAAGGCTCGGCTATCTGAAGGCGATAACCTCTCCCTCGTCGCTTTTACTTCCCAGACTGAACCCGTACCCATTTAAAGCTGGGTCGACCCGGAACCCGGTTTTCGCAACCGTAGCAGATCGAGAACTAGTGGGATAGGAAATGTTGTGGATATTCTAAATCGTCATGGAATGACGACCCCTACAGCGACACGTCTGGCCTTGGACCAAACAACTACAGCTCCAAACGGTGTCTGACGGCGCAAGTGGATAGGGAAAGACAAGACTCATTTATTTAAAATAACATGACATCGATTTGTCCTCCCCTTAACCCGAAATGGAATGCCCCGTTACGTACGATGGGAACCCAGTAAACTCTGTTTGGGGTGAATTAATGCGCAAGTACTCATGTTAATTGCTGGTGATGCTAAATTTGTAGTGTAGAAGTGTTGCATTTGTCAAAATAGATATATCGGCCACAGACTAATTAGAACAGCGAGGAATTGTTTAGGCTCCTGATCATAAAATAGTTGGTCAAGTTGTACAAAGATACGGAACAAATTTGGTGACATTGACAATTCGCAGGTTTTTCTACCAGTCCCATTTGGTGAAATACAGTAAAAATGTCGTCTTCTTCTACTTTTGTCCCATTGCTCTTACCTTGCGGCGTCGCAGAGAGGAGGTATGCGTAGATTTCTGTTTTGCGCTAGGAGGGAGGCTTGTGTGATTGTCATATTGAACTTTTGGAGAGTTTCCTTGACCCCTTCGATCCAACGACATCGTGGTCGCCCTTTTGCTCGAGGACCATCCACCTTCAAGAAATATGATTTCGCTGCTGGTTGTTCATAATGCATTCAAGTCAGATGCCCGAACCACTGCGTGTCACTCACTGCTACGGACATCACGCCGATCTCTCGCCTTGATAGACATGCTGCCATGAAAACAAGCCCGTTTCCAGGGAGGGTCTAAGAGGAAACCGAGGTGAGAGTCTTGGCCAGTATATATTTCTTGATGCTGACTAACATGTCTGATCGGCATGTTGTACCTGACCAGAGGTTAGTCTTCCTCCCCAAGATAGTGGAGTGAATCGGGCTAAAAGGAGAGACACGCTCAGAAAACAAGTTAATGATGATTATATACTGAAGGAGGGGGTCCATTATGGACTGTTATTATGTGGTTCTGTTGTTTCTTTTGTTATTGACTTTTTATTTTTCTTTATAACCGCTTCATTCTTGCAGGAATATATATAAAGGTCAAGATGCCTAGATTTGCATATTTTACAAAATAGTTGTAATATCAAGGGAGACAACCACCGAATAACATATTTTAACAATTCATTGATGATATCCCTTGACACAAAAATAAAAGATTTAAATGATTATCTAAAAATGGCTCAGCCAGATGCATATTGGGTTGCCGCCCAATATCTAGCCGTTTTATCACCTTACGGCTAAAAGCAGCACCGTTTAATATTACCAGAATACAGTGCTACGCACCCACTGCAGACTACGAAGATTGTGAAATAGAGGCATTCTATGATCAACTTCAAAGTCTGAAACACGAAACGCCAAAAAAAGACATATTGGTAGTCCAGGGGGATTGGAATGCAAAAATTGGAGAAGATGCAGTCCACGACTGGAGGGGAACATGTGGACCATACGGAAATTTAAAAAAAACCAATGACCGGGGCCTCAGACTCCTAGAATTTGCAAGATGCAACCAGCTGTTGGTGGCAAATACGTTTGGGTTAAACAATCCGTCGAGACGCTGGACATGGCATGACCCAAGCAATGAAGTGCATAGCCAGATTGACTATATACTGGTCCAGAGGAGGTTCCGATCGAGCATCAACACCGACAAAACAAGAAGTTTCCCCCGAGCTGATATAGGAAGCGACCACGATCTGGTTATGATGACCATGCGTCTGCGATTGAAGGGAGTCGCAAAGAAGGATGTGACCAGGCTAAAGTTTGACCTGGACAAACTAATGGAACCAAAAATCCCCGAAGTGTTCCAAGCAAGGGTAGGAGGGAGATTTGCGCCACTGTTAGCTCTCAGAGAGGAACTGGATACAGATACAGTTACAGAGTCTCTAAACGCAGCTCTCATAGATACTGCAACAGAGATCATGGGATGCCACCAAACAAAAAAGAAGCCATGGGTGACCAAAGACATTCTTGACCTGTGTGATAAAAGAAGGTCACTGAAAAAACACAATCACCCACCGGAGGAGGTCGGCAGTTATAAAGAGGTCAAGAAAGCCATACAACAAAAGATGAGAGAGGCGAAAGAAGCGTGGATATGTGAGCAATGCGCAAACATCGAAGAGAGACTAAATAGAAATGATGCTAAAGGAGCATACAAGGTGGTCGAAGAACTGGTAACACCAAGACAAAGCAGGAACCTTATGATTCATGATAAAAACGACAAGTATCTTATTGAGGGAAATGATGTACTGGCAAGATGGACAGAGTACTGTTCCGAGCTATATAACTATGAAGGGCGAAACAAACCTGAGAAAACATTCCCCCCATCACCAACAAATATAGAGGATAACCAACTGATAACGAAGGAAGAGGTAATTGCAGCGGTAAAGACATTGAGAAGAGGGAAGGCGGCCGGCGTGGACAATATACCAGCAGAGCTCTTACAGGCAGATGGAGAGGTAGTGGTGGAAGGCCTGGCACATATCTGTAACAAAATATGGGCGACAGGAAACTGGCCGGACTTATGGACGAAATCAATAGTTATACCGCTACATTAGTCTGGAAACCTAAAGCTGTGCCAAAATTACAGAACAATAAGCCTCATTAGCCACCCTAGTAAGGTCATGCTTAAATTAATCCTCGACCGATTGAAACCCCAAGCAGAGAACATTATTGCCGAGGAGCCACCATGAGGATGTATAATATGAACGGAAATATTATAACGGTCCTTGAACACCTGTATAACAAGGCGTCTAGTGCAGTTCTTGTGAATGGGAGACGAGGAGACTGGTTTCGCACATCAGTTGGTGTGAGACATGGGTGTACACTCTCTCCAACTCTTTTCAATATATTCCTGGAAGGAATTATGAGTGAGGCACTTGGAGGTCACGTTGGTACTGTCAAGATAGGGGGCCGAACGATTACCAACCTTCGTTTTGCAGATGATATCGACGGGTTGGCGGGTACAGAAGCAGAACTCCAGGAATGGGTAAGAAGGCTCGATGACACAGCTCTTGACTATGGTATGGAGATAAACGCTGGAAAGACAAAAACTAATGACAAACAACGCTACGGGCTTCAACAACAAGATAAAAGCTAACGGTCAAGAACTCTAAGTAGTTGACCGTTTTAAATATCTTCGGTCGATTGTCAGTGATGAAGGATCAAAATGTGAAGTATTGGCCAGAATAGCACAGACAATAGCGGCGCTTGCACGGCTTAACAAAATCTGACAAGATAAACGGTTAGCACTAAGCACGAAAATCAGATTAATGCGTACACTGGTCCTGTCAATATTTCTCTATGCGTGTGAGACATGGACAGTTACAGCTGACCTTCAACGCAGGATACAGGCCTTGGAGATGATATGTTTCCGAAAACTTTTAAACGTCACGTACAAAGATCGAGTTACAAACGAGGAAATACGAAATAGAATTACAACGGCAAAAGGGCCTTTCGAAGATCTCTTGGCAACTGTCAAAAGAAGGAAACTCACTTGGTACGGTCACATATCGAGATCAAATGGTCTTGCAAACACAATCCTCCACGGGAAGGCGCATGGCAGACGACGAAAAGGCCGGCCCAAAAAAGAGATTAGAGGACAACATAAAAGAATGGACCAGTCTCCGACCAGAAGAGTCACAGGCAGCGGCATTTGACAGAGAGGGATGGCGTGGAGTTGTGAGGATGTCTTCATGTGTGCCCCAACGACCTCACCGGTTACTGGATGACCTGACCTGACCTGACCATCACAGTTCCAAAGTTCGAGGAAGTCATAATCCATGACACCACTTCCGAATTGCTGTCTTCTGCCCCCAGAGTTCAGAGATGTCGACTCTGCATCAATACTAAAGTACAGATTGGCAAGAGATAGTTATGCAAATGGTTCCTCTATGTGACACGGCTATTACCAGATTGTATCCCTCAGAAAGCAATGCCATACAGATACAATGGATACAGCAAAAGATGAACAGCAGAAATAACAGGAGCAGTGAAGCTTCCCATGTACGAATCACATACTAAGGCCAGTATCGAAGCGTGATGATAGTTTTAGGGTAGGAAGAGTCATGAACATAAAGGATCACACCTAACGATGTCGAAAAAATGTCGAAAAGTACTTCTTGTTTGGGCTGAATGAGATAGCTGAAATCAATGATGTCGACGTACTTCTGCACTGTTGTCCACCTTTTCTTGTAAATCAGCTCTAAATATATTTGTTTCATTTTTGAAATAAGATATCGATCCCCCTTTCCTTTAACATGTGATCTTGAGCGTACTTACAAGAAAGTTCTTCTTCTATTGAAATAGTAGCCAGATTGGATAGTCTGTTATTGGTCATAGAATTACGCAGGTGTGTTTTAATTCTTTTCAATGTATTCATTGAACTTTCTGTAGTAGCATAGCTCAGTGGAATACTGACAATCAGTCGCAGCAACTTACTGTCTATTCATACATTATTTGAAGGTTCTTATCACAATGAAACCCAACAATTCAATGCAAGGTTTGGCTTTGTCTTCTGATGTGTATATATTTACTAGTTCACTGTGTAGTGCTTCAGAGTTTAACACCTTAGGGTATGTGTTTTTAAGTTTTTAAAATTGGCTGTCTGGACAATATTTTCTGAATTGCGGAAATTTTGCATAATTAAATGCAACTTGGTCAAAGTTAGAGAATCGTTCCTCTAACTGGATTATGATGAAGTCAAGAACTTCATGCAATTCAATAAAGCAATAAAATTCAAATCGCAATTACAAGACCAAACAAAACTGCACCGAAATAACATTTGAAACACAATTTCAGAACTTTGAATTAAACACTCATTCAGAGAAGGCCGGTCTAATTTGTGGATAGTTGGCTGTAAGAAACGGTAACGCCCTACTACTTGACCTGATTAGTACTCTGTGTTAGACTGGACACAATCAGCCTACTTTACCAATAGTAACTGATCAATTCACTTTGCCGCTTCGTGCGTTTGCTAACATGTCACTACGCTTAAACAAAAATGACCACTGCAGTTTCAATTTCTAATATCTGTTTTATGCAAAGGGATTTCTTCTCTAATTCTTCAAAACTGTTTGGGAAAGCTCAGCCTATCGTGTATATTCTAACGCTTTGCTACTGACTAGGAGCCGGTCAAGATACCTCTTCAGAACCCGACACTGAAATGCACAAGCAGGAAGAAAGAAGAAGAATATGAGAATCCCTGCGGTAAAGTAACATATAGAAACATTATAAATAAATCCAGAAATTATCATATGGGGAAAAGATGGCGTACCGTAGATTGCAGATCTCTGAAGGCTTAAGTTGAACTCGAAGCAGTCGGTGAATAGAGTGTAGTCTTCGTGATTGTGACACTAGGAATTTGACCTGATGTAGCCTGTTGTAACCAGAATTCTATAGTACAAAGTGGCTGTCGTCGGGGGCAGGTGAAATATACTGACCAAGACAAAAATTAAAGAAATTAAGGCAAGACTCGAGATCTTTGCAGCTGTCATGTTAAGGTTCCAAATCAACACTGCAGTGAAAGTCAAGTTATATAAATCTTTAGTGCTGTCTATTCTCTTGTACGGATGTGAGAACTGGATATTAATTTCTGATATGGAAAGACGGATACTAGCTTTTAGATATAAATGATAGAAGAATTTTGCTAATCTTTTGTAAAGAACATAAAACAAATGATTATGTGAGAGATACAATCAATTCACTGGCAGGTCAACAGGAACCACTTCTGTACGTGAGTCAAACCTCGAAAACTGACATGGTTTGGGCATGCAACGAGACATGACTCCATCTCCAAAATAAGGGGGTTGGGGTTGACTCAGGGGTCTTGAGGTAAAGTGGGATTGGGGGTGGGGGAGACTTAGTGGTCTCGAGGTAAGGTGTCCACCAACAGGTCCCAGAGGTCACGTGTTCGAATCCCGGTGGAGACCGATATTTTTTCACATGGATCTTCTAGTAAAAATTGCCCTGATCTCTGGGTAGTGAGATGGGGCCCCTGATCTCTAGGTAGTGAGATCTGACCCCTGATCTCTAGGTAGTGAGATCTGACCCTTGATCTCTAGGTAGTGAGGTCTGACCCCTGATCTCTGGATACTGAGATCATCCCTGATCTATGGGTAATGAGATCTGACCCCTGATCTCTGGATAGTGAGATCGGTAGTGCGCACGTTAACAATTCCTTAGCATTTGGAAACCGAAACGAGTAAACTTAACGGCCGCTGCCTGGACAACACTCAAATTAAGAATCTACCCAAGTTATTTGTACCTTTCCCCAGGTGTTTTGTTAAGATCAGCTGTAGATGGCGTCTAACTGACTGCGAGTCGACTTGCACATTGGTAAAAACCACCCTCCAAGAAATTGGTTGTATACAGAATCTGTAGAGTCTTCTAAACCAGTATAAAGACGTTAAGTTGAGTTAAGTTAATACTACAGTACATCGAATAGTTGGAGGGGAAGGAAGCGAGGAGGACAAAGAAAGTGATGGGTTGATAGCGTCGAAGAATGGACATGACATGATTATCCCACACTCGTTGGCAGGACTAGGATAGAGCAATATGGAGGACTTTATGTGTTGATATTTCCATCACGGCACCTCTACCATCCTAACGGTTTAAGGGAATATTGATTGACTAAGATTCATCCTGACTTTCATGGAATCTGGAAATAGATAAAACTACATTAGCCTGGCTAAATGAGAAGTTAGTTTTACACGACAGCCAGGACGGAGCAGGTACACCTTCCTCAGTTAGCTGCGGTGTATAAGAAAACTAGCAAACCTAATTTAAAAAATTCGTCAAGACAAAGAATTCAGCAGACGAAGCTTCCGACAACAACAGTTGCAACAACAACAATTGCAACAACAATAATAACAATAACAACAACAAATCGTAGCGGTGACATTGGAAATGGTTATGGATGCCATTTTGAAATTGGTCAATCACCGCCTCTTAGTAAATGTCACTACAACTGATATACCGAGAATCCGTATATTGCAAAGTTTTAAAATCCTATGTGAGAGGACGGAGCAAGAATGTGTACAATCAGCGAGATAAGGAAACCATCAGTATGTACACACTTCACTATCTACTGAGGGAGAGAGGCTGAGCATCTATCGGTCGGCCTGAAGCTCTGTGACGTCGATTCTTAACAGAGCAGAGAGTATCAACCAGAGTTCTCATGCATTGCTAGGAACAAGCTCAGACAGTAGTCCACATAATGAAATCAAGATGAGAGCAGTGCATGAGCTGCAGCGGTCAGCCACCCATAGGTGACTGTTAGTGGTAGGGTCAGCCACCCATAGGTGACTGTTAGTGGTAGGGTCAGCCACCCATAGGTGACTGTTAGTGGTAGGGTCAGCCACCCATAGGTGACTGTTAGTGGTAGGGTCAGCCACCCATAGGTGACTGTTAGTGGTAGGGTCAGCCACCCATAGGTGACTGTTAGTGGTAGGGTCAGCCACCCATAGGTGACTGTTAGTGGTAGGGTCAGCCACCCATAGGTGACTGTTAGTGGTAGGGTCAGCCACCCATAGGTGACTGTTAGTGGTAGGGTCAGCCACCCATAGGTGACTGTTAGTGGTAGGGTCAGCCACCCATAGGTGACTGTTAGTGGTAGGGTCAGCCACCCATAGGTGACTGTTAGTGGTAGGGTCAGCCACCCATAGGTGACTGTTAGTGGTAGGGTCAGCCACCCATAGGTGACTGTTAGTGGTAGGGCCAGAGAAGCAGAGCTGCCAAGACCCTTCTTCAACTCCACACAGTGATTCTGGATACCAGGCTGCAGCAGAGCAGAGACTGACTAAGGAGAAGGGATCGAAGAGGGAAGGCTAACCCTGTACTAAAAGATGTCTGCTGAAGTCGGATGTATTGGACCGAAAGGTACAAATATGGCAGTCAAGTTGTAAACTACAACACAAAGCATTCCGTTCTTCGGATAATATATTGCTACTTGCAAAACCCTTTTCAGGGACTGTTAAAGGAAGTTTGAGAACAATCGAAGAAGAATAAGTCCATTATATGGGGGCAACATTGCATACTAAATTCGCGCTATTGCTTCAATGTGAAGCGAAGGCGAATTCAGAACAGATCTGAGTAGAACAGAACACATGGGTTTGATGTTTTTCATTCAGAGAAAAACATACTTCAAAACATGAATGCCAATGGCTTGAGATTGTGGGTGTGTCTTCAAGTATGTCCCAACGACCTGAGGGGTTACAGAATGAACTGAAATGAACATTTGGTAGATTACCCAATAGAGTGTATGAAAATAATAAATGAACCATGCAAACCAAAACTCAAGATATATCGGGCCTGTGTCCTTAGTCCCCTACTGTATGCCCCCAAAGCGTGGTCCAGTTACTCGATAAACGAGAAGAGACAACATCTTTCATCTTCGTTGTCTACGTAAAAGAAAATGAAAATTAAGTGACATGACCAAATTAAAAACGCGGATGTATTGCATCGAGCCAAGCTGCAATCCGTCACGGGGACACTCAGTTGGAGAAGACTGAGGGGGCTGGGACATGTGAGAAGAATGGACAACAGCCGCAAACAGGTGCTTTTCGGTGAACTTTCGGCGTGGAAGAGACCTGTGGGTAGACCAATGTTAAGATTCAAATATATGTGTAATACCCCAATGAAAAACTTCTATATAGACTTTCAAAAGTGGGAGGAGATGGCTCAAGATATAGAGGTGTAAAGACTTTCTAGAAAACTTAAAACAACCACAACACAAAACACGTTGGAATGGGAAAAAAAGCGCAAAAGTAAATGTAACCAAATATCAAAGGCTAACTCTCACTGTGGTCAAGTGTGATTGTCTGAAATAGGGAAGATCAGCCGTGAAAGGAGCTACCAAA